>CAUYSK010067857.1:0-17301 GCA_963575035.1 Avahi laniger | reverse complement strand
CACACGCCTGGCTCAGGCTAGCAGCACTCGGGCTGAGCTGTTATTAACGGTGCAAAATCAACAGCCATCCTAGGCCACAGAATGACTCTGCAAAAGATTAGCCTTTGCACTGGGGGTCAGCTAAGGGGCCCAATCTAGACCCTAAAGCTTGTCAAGTCAGTCAACACCCGCTGCCTCCCCGGCATGTCTCTCAGAGCTCTGGGTCTAAATCCAACATAGATGTTGGAGAGGCGGAAAATGCCCCAGGGCGTCGGCAGCACCTATTGCTGGATTTTATAGCTGGTTGGGGCCCGGTTGGGTTCAGAGGAGTCACTGGGAGTCCTGGAAGTATTTGTTGAAACATGGACCCAGGACCAAGCACTTGAGAGCAAATTCCTATAAACAGCAGGGTCTTAGAAAACATCAGGAATTGGAAGAGGGGAACACATGCTTCCTGGTGCTAGGGTTAATTTGGGGCAGAACCAGAGAGAGATCAAAAGGGAAAAGAGAACTAGAGGCTGGCAGAATTGACTGATTGCTTGTCTTTCTGCAATCTTGTGAATTCTGAAAAATGGAGACACTGAACTCTGCAAGCCAATCCACACCACTTGCCCTGGGGAGAAACATGTGGCCTGTCTTGCTGGAGTGAAGGATATGTGCTCCTTAGGGCACTCCTCCGGGAACTCCTGCACTGGGGGAAACTCATTCCTCTGAGCCACACCGGCTGCCCTCTGCCCCCCAGAAATATCTGAAATCTGCACAGTGGTTGTGTGTTTGGAGCGCTCAGTAGGAGTGACTGTCACGAGTCTGGTGTAGCTCGTGTAAGCTCTTCCAGAGAGGGCATCCGGCTTCCTTGATTTTGTAATAAGTGTCGCTGTCAGACCACAAGAAAGTATTCCTTCCAGAACTCCTGAACTCCAGGCCTGCTGAGTTGATTGCCTACTCAGCTTCCCCACTCAGACGCCTAATGGACAAAGTTAACATGCCCCAGTTGAACACTGAGGCTTCCCCCCAAACCTATCCCAGCCCTAGGTTCGCCCATCTTGCTTAGTGCCAGAGCCATCCTTCCACTTGCTCAGGCCCCAAACGTGGGAGTTGAAACCCGTATCTAGCCCGTGGAAAGTCCCACTGACTCCATCTTCAAGACACAACCAGAATCTTGTCACATTCATCACCTTCAAACACAAGCCACAGACCTCTCCTGGGTTGTTATCACAGCCTGCTGACTGGCCTTCTCCCTTCCACCCTTCCTCCTTCTTGGGCTATTCTCTCCACAGCAGCCACCAATTTCTCCTTAAAAATAACTCAGATCATATCATATCAGCTCAAAAACTATACAGAGGCTTTCCACATACTCAAAGTACTTATAATGGCCTACGAGGGCCTATATAACCTGGTGCACTTGGCCACACACATGCCTTTCCTCTCTGACCGCCTCTGCTGTTCTCCTCCCTGCTTACTGGCTCCAGCCACCCTGGCCTCTTGCTCTTCTTTGAACACGCTAATATGTGCACTTGCTGTTGCCTCTGCCTCAGGCATTCCTCCCTTCTTCCCCCAAATATCACAAAATATATTCACAAACTCTTTGACATTCCTTCCCACAAGAGATGGAACCTATCCCCTTGCCTTGACTTTATGACTCATTCTAAAGAATAGAAGAAAGAGAAGTGAGGGTGTGGGGTTCCACAGACTAGTCACAAAAGGCACTGCAGCTTCTCCCTATTTGGGGGAGTGATCTCTCTTGGATCATTCAGGCGAGGGGAAGCCAGTGTCATGAGCCATCCAGGCGGCGGACGAATCCTCATAGTGAGAAACCGAGGCTTCCTGCCAAGAATCGTGTGAGTGGGGCACCTGGAAGCAGATCCTCCAGCCCCAGTCCAGCCTTCAGATGACTGCGGCCCTGGCCAACTGCTTACTGCAGCCTCCTGAAAGACCCTGACCAGAAGCACCCAGCCAAGCCACCCCCAGGTTCCTGGCCCTCAGAAACTGTGGGAGACAATACATCTTTGTTGTTTTGAGGTAATCTATTATATGATAATAGATAATCGATATGCTTGCTTCCGCATTCCCTTCAAGCTTCTGCTACAACATCACCTTCCCAGAGATCCTTTCCCTAACTCTCCTATTTAAATTGGAATCTCCCAGGACTCCCCAGGTCCCTTCTGTGGCATATTGTTCTCCATGGCACTTAATCACCTTCTACTACTCTGTATAATTGACATATTTTATTGTCTCTCTCCTTAGTAAAATAAAAGTTCCATGAGGGCAAAGGATTTTGTCTGTTTCATTGGTACACGGTGAGCACTTAATAAGTATTTGCTGAATGAATGAATGCCTTACTTTATCCCTCTACATTCACTGATAGAGTTCAAGTCTCATCCAGTTTTTAATCTGGTTCTGATGCTATTTTTCTAAGGATTCCGTGTGGGCTTATCTTTTCTTACTACCACACAGGCTGGGAAAGACTGCTTGATTTTAGATAGTGTCAAGGCCATCCTGCTTGTTTCCTAAGACTGGGTCTGCTACAAAGATAGGCACCTCGAAGGCTGGTAGATATGGCTTTCATACTTGATCAGATCATACTTGATCAGTTTCCAAGGAGTTTAATTTAGTCAAATGGGCTCCAAAAGACACAAACAGTCCAAGCAGCAGATCTCCCAAGTGAAGGCTAATCTGATTGTCCTTGGAGCCAGGACATTCAAGACTGTCATGGGTAGTAAGCCCTCAGTCATGTGGCACCAGAGGGGCAGCTGTGTCAACAGGCCCCTTGCAGGTCTGCAGACGACATGACCAGAGATTGAGTTTCAATGAGGGAGAAGGGAAGAATGAGTAGGGAAAGGAAATGGAAACCCTCAGCTGCTGCTCACATACACTGAAGAGCTGTAGCAGGCCTGTGTCAGAGAGGACAAATCCTACAGTGAAGGCCCGAGTTCTTAGAAAGCCGGTGCCTGCCTTTGTTGTGCAATCGCCACTGTTGGTCATCTGCTCATTAGCTGGACATAGTGGATGCCCTTGTCGGAAGGAGTATATCTTGACAATTTGACCAGGAAGGACAGCTCCACCCCAGGCACAGATTACTACAATGCCTGTATTGTTATAATGATCTATACAGATCCTTGCCTGGTGTCACAAAGCCACGTAATAAAAAGGTGTTTTCTGAGTTCACAGCATCGTGTGTCCTCTGGGTGACAGGTGTACTTACGGAGGAACACTGAATGGTCAGGGCACCTGGCTCAGGACCTTGCCCCACATCAACTAGCTGCAGAGGTCACTTTACTTTTTTGGGCCTCAGTTTCCTTAACTGACAAATGACTGTTTTTCTAAGTCTCCTGTCCCCTTCTGGTTCCAGCCTTCTCTGAGCTGCTGGAGACAGACAGGCTGTTTGTAAAGTGTCGAACCTGGCACAGCACAAGTGGTGGTGAATGTTAGTGTCATTCAGTATAGCAATAAACAGGGTCGTTAGTTATGACAGGTTCACGGAGGTCAGGGCACCCTGGCTCTGAGAAAGTCCACATTTGGCCACCCAGGCAAGTGCCTCACCAAATTCCAATGGCTGAAACTTGTCCCGCCTAATGCCCTTGTGAATCTGGACGTCACCACCCCCCTCCTCCAGCCCTAAAGCCCAGGCGACCGCCCTGCCCTCTTTGCTGTCCTCTGATCTCTTTGAGCCTTCTCCCCTCTGGTAATGAGCTGAGACTAACCTGTACTGTACTCTCAGTGAGAGCCACCGGGAATGACTAGCTGTCAGGTAAGTAAAGTGCTTGCATTTTAGAAAGCTTACTCCCAGGGCCTTAACTCTGGATAGGGTTTCAGCCTAGGTGGACCGGAAGCTAGGGAGGCACAGGTGGGGAAGTCCCCAGGGCTCAGGGCGCCCCTGTGCTTGGGCGGAGAGCCCTTGACTCACTTTCCACAGAGCGCTGACCTCTAGGGTGGCACAGTTGGATCCGTGTCACATGTCACGGGGCAGGTTACAAATAGTACTGTGATTAGCAAATCCATCTCGAAACTCCCGGTTCAAGGGCCGGGAAAGTTACCAGTTTAATTCCGGTAGATCATTAGTGGTGGAGAACTAGGAAGGGGGTTCTACGGCAAAGGAGGGCTGTGTGCATACATGTGAGTTCGGAAGGGACACAATTGGCCCCGCATCAGGCTTGCGAGTGTGGGCTGCAGTCTCGGAGCTAGGACCTCGGGTCTGAATGGCTTGGGCGTGGAGGACCCTTGTCTCACATTCTAATGGAGCGCACATTTCTGTGACTTGGTGTTTCCATAACCTGTTGGATGGGGAGCTCGCAGCGAGGCATTTCATCCAGTGACCCCAGTCAAGGTCTCTGGAGCAGCAGGAGGGCCACATGGCCACTGGGTGTACTTGCCTCAGACCTCGCGGTGGCCAAGAGCCTGGCGACGGGACGCGCGACCCTATTGTGCCCGGGTCGCGACCGCGCCGGAAAGGGGGCCAGGCGCTTTCTCCTTTGCACTTTCCCCCTCCGCTTTCTCACGACCCTCCGGGATTCTGGGCCCCCGGCCGGTTACGGGAGCTGCTCCCCTCCCCGCTGCCCGGATCTCGACTGGCGCAGCGCGCAGTCCGGGCAGCCAGGGGGAGAATTTCAACTCGCTGGCTCCCAGCGTGGCCTGCGGGCCAGGGAGGCGTTGAGGGTGCCCATTTCCCCCGGATTCCTTGCGTACACAGTCACGGGCGCGGAGGCGGCCAAGTCCCCAGCCCTGGGCCCCGAAGCCGCCCCTGGCTCTCTGCTCCAGCGCCGACACGCCTCCGCCCTCGGTGGCGGCCAGCGCCCGCCGGCCAGCCCTGCCCTGCCCTGGCCGCGGCTCCCGCCCGGCACCGCCCCCTTCTCTAAGTAGGGTGGCGGCCCGCCCTCCGCGCCTGGGCCGCTGGTGGGAGCTTGCGGGGCGGCCGGCGCAGCGGAGGCCGCGTGCGGAGGCGGACGGCGCGCCCAGCGGGCGCCCACAGCAGCTGCCCCGGCGGGCGCCGCCGCGCGCTCAGGATCCAGCCCCAGGTAAGCGGCTCCGGCCCGCGGCGCCTGCCTCTGAGGCGGCGGGTCGGGCGCTGCGCTTTGCCCGCCGGGTTGGTGCCGGGCACCGCGGCAGCGCGGAGACAACGAGGACCCGCGCTGAACCCGCGCCCCGGGAGCCGCGCGCCGAGACACTCGGGGATGTTGGTTGCGCTCGGGCTCCCCCAAACCCACAAATCTATTTCCCATAAAAGACACTGGCTGGCTGGGAGCGGTGCCTCGCGTCTGTAATCCCAGGACTTTCAGAGGCTGAGGCGGGAGGAACGCTAGAGGCTAAGGAGTTCGAAGCCAGCGTGGGCACCATAGTGTGACCCTCCTCTCGCCTCTACCAAAAATTAAAAGACTAGCGGGGGCGTGATAGTGCGCACCTGTAGTGCCAGCTACTCAGGAGGATTGCCTGAGCTCAGGAGTTTGAGGCTGCAGTGAGCTATGATCCCGCTGCTGCACTCTACCCTGGGCGACAGAGTGAGACCCTATCTCCAAAAAAAAAAAAGGACATTTCCCTCTCTTTGCCTCGCTCCCCAAACTCGACAGAGCTTTAGACGTGGGGAGGTGGTGCTGTTGATTTGGAAATGTCTTTTGAAGATGGATAGGAGTGTTGGGGAGGGGAATTTGGCTTTGGGGAAATCAAGTTTAGGTTGGTATTTAGAAAAGGTTTAGTTATCTGTGAGTATAGATGTCTCTGTGTCCATTTGTGCGTGCATCTGTGGGGAAGGGAGAGAGACAGACTACCCACCCACTATTTTGGATCAGGGGTAAACACTAAACCAGGTGCTCAGTACACTAGACCACAGAAAAGAAGCTACAAATCCAGTTTTTGGCTTCTTCTATTTACTGGTGTTTGGGAATTTGCCGTAAAACAATCGAAGCCTTGTGACTCACTGCAAAGTTGACTATACCAGGAATACAAGAAATTCCTGCTTGGACTTTGTAGCTGAGGATCACCCTTCTCTCCCTATCTCTGAAACCAGCAAAAGAGATTAAAAATTGTTTTCAAATTAGTGCAATGCTTTCTTTCAGTATTTGTTTCAGCTTAAATGCATCTTCATAAAGTATAATTTTTGCACGGTTGAAATGAAAGCTTATCTCCCCACCATATTTCCTCTTTTCTCCAACTTCTGATTCTATCGTACTTTTTCCTGGGAAAGTACTTCCTTGTGTAAGATTAGCTGTTTGCTTTCTTTACCTAAACTGACCTTCCCTTGATGTGATTTTGGTTTGTCAAGATGGTCTTGTCCTTAGAGCCTCAGTCTTGATTTCCTATATGTGACCATGGATGTGAATGGCTCAGAATATTTTTAAAGTTTTCTTTCCTTGGGCAAGTGAAAATGGTCTTCACAACTTTGCATTGTGCACTTTGATTTGGCTTTGGAGTTCCCCTACTTAAAGGGTCCACGTAAAATATCCCATTCCCTGGAGTAAACCAAGATAATGGGATAATAAAGTTAGCTCTGTGTAAACTAGACCAATCTTTAACAACTGCTTATGTATTGAATATATAATACCCTTGAAGTGCAGACCTTTTATGATTTTGTGGAAGGTGATTTCTCATTTGATTCTATTATACTCTTCTTTCAAACTTAAGTTTTGTTGGTATTTAGTGCTTTGTAACTGGTGATGTTATTGGCTGCTTATTTTTAACGGAATCTAGACCTCTCGGTGGAAGTGGGTGGCACTGTGGAGGAGGGAGAGTGAGAGGCCACCTGATTTAGGGTACTTGTCCACCTTGGAGACAAGGCTCTTCTAGACCTGCTGTGCCAGACTTTCCAGGGTCTTCCAAGGCCAAGCAACTGGGCCACCAGTGTGTGCTTGTTGAGAACCCAAGAACCACATTTTGATAGAATTAACGTTTAAAGTTCACCAAACCCACTGTGTTCCTCAACCGCCTTCCCATTCCATTGAAATTGCTGAAACTTGGGTCTTTTAGTGGATATAGCCTTAGAATAAAACATGAAATGGAAAGTTGCTGTAGTCTGAGACAGGAAATGGAAAATTAGTTATTGAACAAAAATTTACCGACCTGGAAATGCTCGGAGCAGCTGTGATGAAAAGTGGGGCATCAGTAAATCAGAAATAAGCCCTGTGGTTCTTCCTGCATTCCCCCGTGTTTTTGCCCAGGGAAGTGAGTATGTACAACTCAGAACAGGAAAAGCCACATCCGGTTAATTTTGTTCTTTTGTGTTTAAAGATACTCCAGATGCATGGTAATTGAATTTCTTCTTTTTTCAATATCTTCATAAAATTACATATTCAGGAGTTTCTGAATGCCAGCTCTTCTGACTCATAAACCAACTCATTGTTCTATGGTGTGTCAGTCACGTGGAGCCGTGGCCCTATGACTTCATCCTGCTGTGATTTCTGAAATGTTCAGCAAAAGAACCGGGCAGTCTAGGAACACCTGTACCCACTGTAATTTGGTGTTTGGTTATGTTTGCAGAGGTGCTGAGATCTCGGAGGGAAGGAGAGACATCCCCTCTGCCCCGGGAAAGGGGCCTCTTCTGGCCATGTCTCCCGCAGCTGCTGCTGAGCCGGATGGGGACCAGCAAGACAGGCTTGTCAGCAAGCTCATTTTCTTCTTCTTTGTCTTTGGCGCCATCCTGTTGTGTGTGGGGGTCCTGCTCTCCATCTTTGGGTTCCAGGCCTGCCAGTATGAGCCCCTGCCACACTGCAGCATGGTGCTGAAGGTCGCGGGGCCCGCATGTGCTGTGGTTGGGCTTGGGGCTGTGATCCTGGCTCGTTCCCGGGCACGACTTCAGCTCCATGAGGGGCGGCGGCGAGGCCACCACGCAGACCCTGACCGAGCCTTCATCTGTGGGGAGAGCCGCCAGTTTGCCCAGTGCCTCATCTTCGGGTTTCTGTTCTTGACGAGCGGCATGCTCATCAGCGTGCTGGGCATCTGGGTCCCCGGATGCCGCTCAGACTGGGCGCAGGAGCCACTGAACGACACAGACTCTGCCACGGAGCCCCAGATCTGTGGCTTCCTTTCTCTGCAGATCATGGGGCCCTTGACTGTGCTCGTGGGATTGTGTTTCTTCGTAGTTGCCCACGTCAAGAAGAGAAACAACCTGAATGCTGGCCAGGATGCTCCTGAAAATGAAGAGGGTCAGACCCAGAGCACAGAGCCTGTCCAGGTCACTGTAGGTGCGTGGCTGTTGTTCTTGTCCTTGCTTCTATCACAGTGGCTTTGCATCACGGCTTCACTGGGCTGCCCTCGGGTCTGGTCTAGATTCGTTTCCTCTCCCTCACAGGCAGGAATCCTTGTTCTCATCATTTCCCCCTAGCAACTTTGTATTCACTGGGACATTAAGTAGTGACCTTGGCTGAGGTCACAGAGCAAGGAGAAAAGTGAGAAGAACCATGAGATCAGCCTTGGAGCCTTCTGTCACCTTAGGGACTCACTAAGTGACTCTGTTTCCCTTGCTATTCTCACACCAAAACCATATAGCACTTTTAGCTGAGGGACACTTGCGTTCTCCTCCTTGGCTGTCCTTGGCAAGTCCTTAACCTCTCCTGCCTTAGTTTATGCCCCTATAAAATGAGCAGTGCATTTAGCAGATCCCTCCAGGACTGACATTCCAGGATTCTGAGTCTGTCCCGAGTCGTCCAGGCTTCAGGCATTTGAGGGGCTTCGGTGCTGTTTCTGCATCATCCTTTATTTTCTGTGACTTCGTCCTTGACTGCAGGGTTGAGGCAAAGCTTGGAAGCAGTGGCGTAGACTGAGATGGAATGTGACAGCACCTGTCACTTCTCCCTCCCAGGGAATGCCTGGAGATTCCTTTTGGGTCTCCCATTTCCACAGAAGAGATGGAGCAGGATTTCCCAGAGCCGGCCCCCCACAGAACAGTATCAGAAGCTTTGGCTCAGCTTCCCACAGCCACCGACAAACCCCATCACCGCTCATTTGCAAATCACTTTTTTTCCAGTCTCCTACTTTTGAAAGGGCAAAGCTCTGAAGCCATGGCATTTAAAAGCCTAGGTAAACAGGACTGCATCACAGAGACTGTGGTAGGCGCCACGAGGGAGAGTGACAAGTGGGATGTGTCTCGTGTTTGCAGCTGTCTGCTGGAACCAGCAGGATTTGCTGACTGCAGGGTGCAGGGAGGTAACCAGGCTGCTGGCCTTGCGTGGCCCCAGCCTTGGAGAGGAAGGGCAGAGGGATTTATAGCCATTCCTTGTGCTGAGCCATGGATGATGCTTCTGGTTTACTTATTTGTGTAGTTCTATATTTATAGCGGCAAAACAAATATTAATTATATATTAATAATCACTGACACTTACATAGGGTCCATTCATGTGCCAAATACCTGTCTAAGTGCTTTATCATAGACTCTCAAAGGGCCCCCTAGGTGAAATTCATTCACACCTACAGCAACCCAAGGAGGCAGATAGTCTTAGTGTCTCCATGTTAGGTGTGAAGAAACTGAAGCACTGAGATAGCAAATGACTTGGCCAATGCCATCAACTAGCAAGTGGCAGAGCAGGGTCCAAACCGAGGTGGGTGAGCCCATGTACAGTGTAACCCTTGCATAGCACCCTCCCCAGGACACTTGGGTGCAATCCCGTTTCATCCTTCACCAAGTGTTCTCAGGAATTGCTGCAGAAGAGGGCTCACCCAATGTTACAGATGTTCTCAGCCCTTTTGGGGAGCACAGTGGGGTCCAAGCAAACACATTGATTGAATGCTCCTATTCCTCCACTCAGATGGGAACATTTTGCAGTGTGCTCTTTGGGCCTGTTAGCAGGGGAGTTTCTGGTGGCTGGAGTCGGGCTGGTGGCAGAGAGCAGAGCCGCTGGTGCTGCTCCTGGGCATCCTTGTCCAGAAGTTGGCACTGCAGAGTTGAAAATCTCTTCCACTTAACCCCTTAAGCCCCATCAAATCTGTGAAAATCTGGCATCTTACCTGCTTGTTTTTCTTTCCTTTGATATTGTGGGATAGGATTTATGTTCTTCTCCTTGTGGGCACACTCAGTGCTAGATCCCGGATATACAAGCAGGTGTACGAGACAGCCCTCCCTTGAGGGGTGTGTGTGCTGTTGACTCACAGAGGACATCAAGTTCCGAAGGACAAGTGAAAGGGAACTCCCAGGGAGAGGCTTCTTTCCAGGGACAGCAGATGGCAAGGTAGGGGAGGCCAGCTGATTGGGCAAGGGATGGAGAGGCTTGGAGATAACAGAGTTGCTCTGAGCTTTTTCTTGTTTATTTTTGCAAGGTGATTGGCCTGCCCTAGAGGCTCTCTTCACATATCCTTTATTCTACATTGTGTAATTAATGTGAATACTCAACCTTGATGCCTCTGACCTACCAAGACCTTCTACAAAATTAAATGAGAATCCCAAGATAACCATTATGCTTTCTCAAGTTTAGATTAGCGAGATATATATATTCTCCTTGCAGAAGGACAGATGGAGCTAATGCATTTTCTGAAAGGCTAAATTCCCTCTGGGGAAGTGATTGAGACCACTGTGGAGGGTGCAGCCACTGGCCAGGCTGCCCGTTGGGGTGTGTCTTGATCGGGCAAATAAGTATCTTTGGCTGGTGGCTGATGTGTTAAGAGCTAGGAGCGTTTGCTCTGTGTCCCACATTGTATTAACCACTGGACACAAATCGTCCCATCTAGGCCTTCTACCTGTTCTCTGCAGAAGGTACCACATGGCCTGCAGTTTACAGCTGTGGTGGCTGAGGCTAAGGGAGGTCTCCTACCTTGTTCAGGGCCACGCTGGATTAGAAATTGGCAAATGGAACCCCTATTGCTTTAAAGAATCTTGTGCCAACCTACGCAGGCATCAGACGTGCCGCTGGCGTGAGCCAATCCCCTCCCTATAAGGAAGCTTCCTCCATTTTTCCTGAACTGTCATTTGGTGTTGCCAGCTTGTCCTCAGAGCCCCAGTAGTGAAGCTGCCACACGTCTACAATGTCTGGGCAAGCCGTGTAGTGCAGTTTGTATTAGAATTGGAATATAAGTTAGAGTTGCATCTCGTCCCTAATTTCTCCTCCTCAGAGCATGGGATGTGTTCTGCAGTGAATAGTGGCAATAGCAATACGAAAAACAAACTTTCCTTTGAGTTTGACTTTCCTCTGTACAGCTTGGGTGAAATCTGGTTGGTAACAAAGACAGACTGCAGCATGGCTTATTGTCATTTGTTCAGAGGCTGAAAGTACATTTGGAGAAGCAGGCACTTTACCCAACAGCTATCTTGTGATAAATTAAAATTGTGGGTTGAGAATGAGAAAAGCTCCATCCGTTGTAGACATGCCAGAGAAGGGAGCTTGTTAGCAAACACTTCCCAGAGGTGCTTCGGCTCAGGCTTGCCGTGACATAGAGGCCCACCTCCACGCTGCGGTGGGGAGTACGCTGCACTCTGAAATATAGGCCCCTTACAAAAAATTATGGTAAGATATATGTAGCATAAAATCGACCATTTTAACCATTTTTATTTATTTTTTATCTTATTTTATTTTTGACTATTACAAACGTTTATTTAACAAAAAGTTTAATATGAAAATGTACATGACCTGATTTTGACGTCATAGTAAAACAGGCCCTTTGGAAAGGGGACTTGGATTTCTCTGCTGAACAGCCATGATTTATGCTCGTCCCAACTTCTAACATGATGACACTATTTCCTCGTGTCACCACCGTTCCTGGATTGTTCTGTTGCCCGCTAGTTGCTATCTCCACACATGCATCTATCACAAAATTCATACAGGGATCAAACCCTGCAATACTCCTTGGACGTGTCTGCCACCGTTCAATTTCAGTGATAACTTCTTGTCCATAAATTTTTTCAACTCGGGAGGGTGAGCTTTGCTCGTGGTATCTCCTCCGCGGAATCGGAGATGACCAGTATTTTAACCATTTTTAAAGGTACAATCCGGTGGCACTGAATACAGCCACAGTATTGTGCAATTGTCATCACTGTCAGTGTCCAGAGCTTCTTCCCTCATCCCAAATGGAAGCTCCACACCCATTAAGCAGTAGTTCCCCACCCAGCCCCTGGCGACCTAGTCTATGTGCTTTTCTGTCTCTATGAATTTAATGGGCCCACTTTTTAATCCTGGAGTTAGCAGCAGGTGTTTTGACCTTTTCTATAGATAGGCCAAACATGGAATTTGTTTCTTTTGTTCTTGCTAATTTGCTTCTGTTTATTACCTGCCTGTCCTCAACTAAACATTGTGTTTCCTTAGGTGATTCGGTGATCATATTTCCACCCCCTCCACCACCTTACTTTCCTGAGTCTTCGGTTGCTGCGGTAACTGGAAGTCCTGGGGCTCATGGTTTGCTTCTGAACGAAAATCCGCCTTCATATTACAGTATTTTTAACCACGGGTAAGACTTTCCGTTTGAACTCCAAGAGCAGGCGTGCTTAACCTTTCCAGGCTTGTGCCTGGATTTGAGCCGAACTAGCTTTAAGGCTGTGGCACGAGAATAAACATATGCGTGTGTTTTTTGCTGATGTTACGTCACAACTATTGCCTTGATATTAACAATACCTTTCAGGAAACTTTTGGGCAACACATAAGTTAAAAATGATAAAAGTGGTTATTCTAGATTAATGTGAAGCCTTCTTCAGGCATCTTTATCTGCTCCCCAGCAGGGGTGATGCTCAGAATGTTTAACAAGCCATGGGTCGGGCTGAGTGCTAGAGCCCGGGCAGGAGGCCCCTGCGCCCCTGGGCTTTACCGCTGTAGATCAAGGGGAGGTGCGAGGAGATGCGGAAGGGTTTCAGTATTCTGATAGCAGCGCTCGGCTGACTGCGTCCTGACCTGACCCAGCAGGGCCCCTCCCTCAGTATTCCGTTGTTCTCTGGGCCTCAGAGAGCATAAGATCCACACCCACCCCACGCAGAAGGCAGCGAGGCTGCCTCTAATGGGACAAGCTGAGGCACCAGGAGCCTGGGACCGTGGATGCTGGTGTGGGAGGGGTCTGGAGCAGAGGATAGCATTGAGGGAGAGGCGGAGATGATGATTTCTAGGGCCAGCAACAGGGACAGTGGAGAGGTCCCCACTGAGGGGAGGAAGGAGATGAGCTCGTTTTGGCAGGGAGGTGGTGGCTGGCTGGCAGTGGAGGGACAGCACGATGTGGGCCTTGGAGGCAGACCGGATAGGGCTAGGTCTTGGGAGAGAGAAGAGGTGCTGGAGATGGGGCCACAGAGGTTGCTGAAACCAGAGGGCAAGGAGTCAGAGACCCGTGGGACACCCACGGCAGGGAAGGTGTGCTAGGAAGAGGTCCCGGGGAGTGCCAGGGAGGGAGGGGCTCTGCAGACCCTAGAGATGGCAGCGTGCTTAGGAAGCACGGCTGGAACAGGCTCTGGTGGCACCTTCCAGAATGGGGAGCCAGGGTATAAGAAGGGAGGGAAGGACTGCTGGGAATTGTCACGTGGCTGAGTAGGATGAGTGGGACCCAGGCAGATCTACTTTCTAGACAATGAGAAGTGGGTTTTTGAGCAGTGAGAAGTGGGGCCTGAAGGGCGATGTGACCATTGTTGGGGATGGGCCCCACCTTACTGTCCTTTGTGGGGAGTCAGGATCTCCCTCCCCCCACTGCCCTGAAGGAGCAGCTGTGGGCCCTGCCTTTCCCCTGGGGCCTAGAGGGAATGAAGTTGTGTAGAGATCTTTTTCCCACAGAATGGGGGACAGATTGTCTGATGAGAGAGGGAAAGAGGTGGCTGCCAAGGACAGAGGTTTTTGAGCTTCACAGTGAGTAGTGAGCTAGCGATGGATCCTGGGAGGTGAATGCAGGAGTTGCCCTCTATGGAGAAAGGGCACCTTAGGGCTGGACATTTGTAGAGTTCTAATAATGAATTTTTATATGTTTTTCCTCTAATGAAGAACTTCCCCGAACCATAAAATCAACATCTGGTAATTTAAAATAAACTGCTCACACTCGCCACCTCTGTCATTTCTGTGATTTCTGTGTTCCGGGATCTGGCTTTTCTTGCCTTGCTTCACGTTATTCTCATAACCACTGTAGGAGGAAAGCACTGTTATCACCCCCATTTTATAGATAAGGAAACTGAGGCCTACAGAGGTGCAATAACTTGCCCAGGATCACACAACTGGAAGGCAGCAGAGTGGAATTCCAGTGCAGGTCGTTAGTGCACGTCATTAACCAGTGTGCCTTCTTGTCTCCCTTCACGCTTTTGGCTTGATGTTTTCATTTTCTGTGTGCTTAAATTTGTCTGCCCTACGTTAGCCGTCCCAGAAGACAAAATAGCAGAGAACGTTAACTGTGTGTGTGCACACATGTGCACATGCATGGTTTGGATGGCAGCTAGACATTTGTACTCAATGTCTTTTCAATGACAAGGGGAATGACAACAGGAGTGAGACTGTCTTAATGTCACAATCAGTTCTAAGAAAAGTAAGAGATGAGAAATCAAAACAATGCATAAAGAGTAGAGTATGGAAGAGGCACCTTCTTACTCCTTAGATCCTCGCACATGCTCTTAAATGCGTGTAATTAAACATTTAAAAGGAACCTAGTACCGAAGAGGTGCCACTGTTTTGTCCCCTCCCCTTCATGTTCTCTCTCCTTCTCTTTAGCAGCACCCCACCTCCCGGGAGCCCGGGCACGGAGAGAGGTCTCGGGTCTGTATATACCATCTCTGGGCCTAGTTCGTCCTCTGCGACCTCACACTCGCCACCTCTGTCATCTGAATCACCTCCTAGATATGAAGAAAAAGACAACACCGCAGCCACGTCCTTGCCTCCGTCTGTCGAGCCTCCCCCGCCATGAGCTTTGACTCCAGTTCAGTTTTATATATAATGGATCACTATTTTATTTAATTTCTTTTTTAATAAAAAATACAATAGTAGTTTGGCTGTGTTCTGATTTTCCTGGTACAGCAAGGGTCACAGACCTTCCAAGCTGGATTCCAGCTGTTAGTGCTTCAGGCCATGGGAGAGGCAAAGTGACTACAGGCTGGTAACATGGTAACATGGCCCTCTCCTTTACAGCTACAACTCTGGGAGGTAGCTGAGATTATTCTTATTGACGGGAAAAGGAGCAAAGGCTCAGAGAGGCTAATGAACTTTTTCAAGGTCATATAGCTTCTAAATGCAGAGCTTTGTTTTTGAACCCATCTAGCTGGTTTCCGAAGGGCAAGCTCCTGTCAACACTCCGTGCTGTCAAAGGCCAACAAGAAGCAGTTGTTAATGTTTAGCTTGGTTCTTTCTGTCTCCAGAGTTAGTTGCTTCTGGAGCAGAGAAACGAGATTACTCTCTTAACTTCTTCATTATTCGTTCTCCCTTCCCTCTCTCTCTCCTCTTCCGCTCTCCCCCTCCCACTCCCCCTCTCTTTCTTCTTTCTTTTTGGAAGAAGAATATTAGGGAGCCTCTGTGCTGAGGCAGTAATGAGCATAGTGACGCCCTGGAGTCTCTGTATAGTGAAATTTCTTGGCAAAAATTTTCCTGGGACACTTTGGTAACTACATTCCCCTGGAGAGGCCCAGGGAGGCTTTGCCTTTCTGTCCGGTGATGTAGCGGTACAACACTCTGAACCATCGACTTTTTATTCTTGTGAGGATGCTGCTGACCAAAACCTTTTGTATAGGTGGGTAATATATATTTATTTAATTCTAGATATAGACCTTAAGGAATAATGAGTAAATATTAGTATTTCTACCTAGGAGAGACTGATCTTTAGAATATGAAATCTGTAGTAATATAGCATTTTTTTGGTAACAAAATTTGATAAAACAAAAACGTGAATTTTTTTTTTTTTTTGAGGCAGAGTCTCACTCTATTGCCCAGGCTAGAGTGCTGTGGCATCAGCCTAGCTCTCAGCAACCTCAAACTGCTGGGCTCAAGCAATCATTCTGCCTCAGCCTCCCGAGTAGCTGGGATTACAGACATGCACCACCATGCCCAGCAGATTTTTTCTATATGTATTTTCAGTTGTCCAGCTAATTTCTCTATATATTTTCAGTTGTCCAGGGTCTCACTCTTGCTCAGGCTGGTCTCGAACTCCTGAGCTCAAACGATCCTCCTGCATCAGCATCCCAGAGTGCTAGGATTACAGGTGCGAGCCACAGTGCCAGGCCTAAAAATGTGAACTTTTAATGCCTTTCATATCAGCCATACTCCCCGCTCCCCAAATCAGTATATTCCAGCATTTAAGGGCCTGAAGCAGAGCTGAAGGACATCCGTGTTCCAACAGTTTGACTGAAGTAATGACTGATCTCATGTACCACACCACTGCGATAAATCAGGTGTGGCGGTCTGTACCAGCAGTACTAATCTATTTTTAAATTGGACATTTATTGGGTTGAACTGCTCTTAAAAGTCTGCTTTTTTTCCTCCTGGAAGGTTAATTATTCACGTTTTAAATAGAACAAAGGGTAGATTATCATCATTTCCTTCTGCTGTTATTTGTTTAAAATGATGAAGCTGAAACTTCCAGGGAGAATTACTCTTAAACATTTACGAGTTCTCATATATAATCAAGAGGCTTTATAATGGCTCAGCGTTGAAGTCTGTGACTTGGTGTTTTACCTTTATATGCTAATAAACATACAGAAGCAGTCAGAAATGCTCAGGAGTAAGTCCGAGCGGGTTATGGAAGCCTGTTCCGCCTCCATCAGCCCTTCACGGCACTCGGCAAGCCGGGGCTGCAGCCACAGTCCAAAAACTTCCACCCAGTGAAAGGGTAAAAGTGTGAGGATGTTTACTGCAGGGCCGAAATCGCATGTGGCAGAGCTGGGGCACATCATTTGGTCACAGTAAGATGTGTTCTGTGCCTGTCAACGTGCTGGCAGAGGACGGCAGCTTCTGGAAACGCACTGTGAGTTCCGCTTTTTCTTAGATGTGTTAACTTTATTTTCTTATTTAGGTAAAAAGTTGCATTATAAAACTGTTTTAGAGCAAACAAATAAATGGCATTTAGCCACTGAGCACATTCACAATGTTGTACGAACCACCCTCTATTTGATTCTAAAACACTTCCATAACCCCACGCTCATGAAGCAGTCACTCTCCGTCCTTCTCTGCCTTCTGCCCCTCTCCCTGGCAAGCACCAATCTGCTTTTTTGTTTCTATGGCTTTTACCCAGACTGGGTATTTCATGCGAGTGGGATCATGCCATATGTGATCTTCTGTGTTTGGCTTCTTTTATTTAGCATGTTTTCAAGGTTTATCTATGTTGTAGCATATATCAGTACTTCATTCCTTTTTATGGCCAAGTAATACTCACTCCATTGTATGTATGTATCACAGTTTGTTTATTCATTCATCCTTTGATGGACATTTGGGTTGTGTCTACCTTTTGGCTGTTGTGAATAGCGTAGCTATGAATAGT
>CAUYSK010067848.1:0-17579 GCA_963575035.1 Avahi laniger | reverse complement strand
TAATTTCTTTCTATTTTTTGGTAGAGATGGGGTCTCGCTCTTGCTCAGGCTGGTCTCGAACTCCTGAGCTCAGAACGATCCGCCCACCTCGGCCTCCCAGAGAGCTAGGATTACAGGCGTGAGCCACCGCGCCCGGCCCTTATTTTAGTTTCATTATGTAGCCTGTTGAGAGGGCTTTGTTTCTCTTTTAGAGTTTTCAAAATCAAAACAGAACTGATGGATATGGAAAACTGTTAAATGTTAGCTTAAGGAGTTAATAGAAAAAGCATGTTCTACCTGTCTGGTTTGTTGGTACAGTGAAAGGGTTGAACTGGAATTTGCTTGAAAATTCAATGGAGAGCTTTCAGGAGATTGAAATAAAAGAGATTTTAGCAAATTAAGTGAGGGGGCTGCCTGGCAACCTTGGTCATCACAATACAACAAGTTGTTTGTGTTTTTCAGATGCGTGATCTAAAAGCTGTTGGGAAAAAATTCATGCATGTTTTATACCCAAGGAAAAGTAATACTCTTTTGAGAGATTGTAAGTATATGAGGTTTTTGAGGATTTGCTTCATCTCACTGTACCTTATCATAAATACTTTATAAAACAAAGAGTCTGTGGTAATAAAACTGACATCATTTTGCAGGATGAAAAAATATGCAAATGAATATATAAATGAAATTTTTCAAAGAAATTTAAAATTTAGAATGGAAGTTCAGAGATTGGAAGATTTTGCTTATTATATTACCCTCATCAATAAATATAAACTGTATACCATCACCTAGAAAATGCTGTAGTAAACACTGCAAAAAATATTTCTGGAAGCTGTTATGAAGGACTAATAGTCTCCTAGGGAAAGGCAAATGTTTAAATGTTAAATTAGAATAATAGTAAATACCCATCAATGATTAACAAATCAATAGTACTTTCATTGACATTTCTATTTTTAAAACTATCATTTTGTCTGATGACTGCTTTCTTTGTTATTGTTAAAAAGTTCTGTCAAAACAGTGCAATGAATTATGCTCTTAGCATTTTTTTTTAAAATCGTTAGGCTTCCTACTTTTCTTTTTTTTTTTTTAAGCAATCTTGGTTTTCTTTTTACCCTTTATCAGAAAAATCAGATCAGTTGTTTGAGAATAGTTAACAATGATGTCGCACACTGGTATGCCTGCTCGTCTGCCAGCATTTCAACTGTAATACCTGGGTGTCAGCTATGCGATAAGAGTGCCGTCACAATCTTTCTCAGCACTCAGCACAGTGCACTGTGGGTTGGAGCCGATACATGATTCGAAACTGATTCGTTACTGCTGTTACAGTGGACAGACCTGGGTTCAAATGGTAGTTCCATCACTAGGTGTGTGATCTTGGATAAGACAGTTAACTTTTGGGGGGCTCAAGTTTCTTTATCTGTTAAAGCGGAGATAATAGCACGTACCTTGCTGGTGAGGATTAGAGATGATAATACATATAAAGTACCTAGCCCCGCATCTGGCATTCAGTAGGCACTCCATAAATGGTAGCTATTTTCCTAGTGCCTCCCTCTCTGCATACATGTTATCTTATTTAATCCTTATAACAGCTTTGTGAAGTAGGAGTAATTATATCTATTTTACAGATGAGGAAAATGAGTCCCAGAGCAGCCATGTGTCTTGTCAGGACCACACAGGCAGGATTAGAACCCAGCTTCCAGTTCAGTGCCCTTTCCACTTTACCGCGGCTGCCCCGGATGTGAAATATCCATCCAACTGCTGCTGTTCATGGCAAGGTTACTCCAGTGACAATGCAGAGTCAATGTGTTAGTCAGTGTGTTAATTTGCTGATTAATGTTAAATGTTAGCTGTGTTATATGTTAAGATCTATTCCCAAACCTTGTGGGGACAGAGAGGCTGGCGCAAAGGGGAGCAAGTCGTGGCTAGGAATACCCGCTTCTGCCCTACCCTGTTATCGTACCCCTTGGCAGAGTGGCAGGGAAAACAATTTCTTGGCTTAAAAACAGTTTTTAAAAAACCCATAATAAGATAGTACTAAACACCTATTAGGATGGCTATTATGAAAAAAAAAACAGGAAATAACAAGTTTTGGCAAGGATGTGGAGAAATTGGAACCCTCGTGCTTTGCTAGTGAGAATGTAAAATGGTACAGTTGCTGCGGAAAACAATATGGTGGGTTCTCAAAAAATTAAACACAGTTACCAATGAAACAACAATTTCAGTTTTAGGTATATACCCAGAAAAATTGAAAAGGGACTGAAACAGAGATTTGTACACCCGTGTCCATAGCAGCAGCATTCACAATAGCTGAAAGGGGGAAACAACTCAAAATGTATATACCATGTATAAGTGGAATATTATTCAACCTTAAAAAGGAATGAAATTCTGATACGTGTTACAGTGTGGATGAAAACATTATGCTAAATGAAATAAGCTAGACACAATAGGACAAATATGAGTCCGCTTATATTGGTTACCTAGAGTAGTCAAATTCACAGAGACAGAAAGTAGAATGGTGGTAGCTAGGGGCTTGTGTGGATGAGACTGGAGGAGTTACTTAATAAGTACGGAGTTTCAGTTTGGGAAGATGAAAAAGTTCTAGAAATGAATGGTGGTGATCATTGCACAACAGTGTGAATGTACTTAATGCCAGTGAACTGTACGCTTAGAAATGGTTAAAATGGGGATGGGCTCACGCCTTTAATCCCAGTAATTTGGGAGGCTGAAGCAGGAGGATTGCTTGAGGCCAAGAGTTCAACGCTGCAGTAAGCTATGATCACACCATTGCACTCCAGCCTGGGCAACAGAGTGAGACCCTGTCTCTAAAAAAATTAAAAAGTAAACTTGGACAAGTCACTTCCTTCTTAGTTCATTTTTCATATTCGTGAAATGAGCATGATTATACTTGCCTTGTCTAATACAGTCTCAGATTGGTAAAGTGTCTTGGCTATAGGCTTTTTTCTGAGGGTGCGGAGTGGGGTGCCTGCGTCTTGTCCGTTGGTATTTCATTGTAGCATGCTGGAATGTAGCTTAGCGTATGGAGAGAAGGATGCTTTAAAAGATATGTGAAGAAGTGCGTTCAGGATTCGGAACAGGGAGGGCAAGTAGTGGGCTAGAAGAGGTGGGAAGGCTTAGGCAGACAGAGAGCCTTGACGTCTGAATTCCAAGAGTGGGAGGGGTAGATATTGGAATAAAGATAGAAAATTTTTCAAGTTTGCTTCTTATCCGTCTTCTGTCTTTCTTGCCTTGTAGGGGATTTGTGGGGCCCTTTGATTCTTTGTGTGACACTTGCATTGTAAGTATTTATATTTTCTTTGTCATTTGAGCTAAACTAGACTTTTTTTCAGATTTTCAGAATTGAGGGGAATTTTGATTGAATATTTCATTTAGGACTTCTATGACAAATTGTACTTCTTAGGTATTTAAGACCAAAAAGGCAAGTAGCTTTCTAGATCAATTAAAACATAATGGAATTAAAGATGTGGAAATTATGTTTACCTTTATTTATCAATGATTTCTTAGTCTGTTTTAACCATATCTGTTCAATAATTCCTTACTCTCATGTACCTCCCAATCATTAAACTAAGTCACTTAAATATTTATAGCTTTAAGCATCTTTTGTTTATAGACATAATTTTATTTAAATCTTACTAAAATATGAATGAGAATGAGAATAAATTAGAATCGAAGTGGTAGAGAGTTCAAAGCAAGATCATGTTTCAGAGTGCTGTACTTTCCCATATGCATTGTGTGTAAAGGAAGGTTTCACTGCAGAGGAGAATATAACCATTGATGGAATGGAAAAAATACTACAGTGGGATTCGGTTCTAGATTTTTATACTGACTCTGCTATCAGTTAGCTATGTGACTTTGGGCTACTAATAACCAAAGTTTGTATAATGATTTTTCCCAATTTACAGAAAACTTTTATATACTTCCTCTTATTTAATCTTCATAACAAGAATTCAATATTATTTTCCTTTTTTGACAAACAAGCTCAGGTTCAAAAAGCTTGACGACTTAACTAAGATCACATAATTAGCAGTAGACCTCAGGTTTCCTGACTGCCTATTTTGTACCTCTGTGATTATTACGCATCTCTTCCCAATTAGCCACTCTGGGTCTCCTCTTCCATATTTATAAAAGGAGATGGTGAGGGTCCTTTCCAGGCCTAACCCTTCATGGTTCTAAATTCAACAAATTTCTTATTGTCTTTTCTACTAATTTTTTAATTTAAATTGAGCATATGTTAATTTAGGTGATAATGTAGAGTGTTATGTTTCATGCCTTTAATAACCATATCAAGGAAGCAGGCCAATGCCTTGATGGAAGGGTTTATATTAGAAGTTCTAAGCATATAATTTTTTTAGCTTTGAAAGATTAACCTTAGAGATTACGTAGTTTAACCCCACTAATTTGCAGAGAAAACTGGAGTCGTAAGACATCAAGTGACATATCTAGTGACAGGACTAGGATCAGTATCAGGGTCTCCTGCTTTCCATGCTGAAGCAACAGGGATTTGAGACATTCTTTATATCTGATCGTCGTCAGGACTTGGAATGGAATACACACAGCCACAGAATACAAAAGCCTGTGCATACTGGCAAACAGCATAGCAGGGCAAGACTTACTATGTGACTTCTCTATACTGTGTAATAACAAGAGGTTGTGAGCTTGCTATTATTTATTATTTTTCTAGGAAAACTAACACCAAGCCCAGGTATTCTAAGTCCAAAATTCAAGACAGTTTATGTCTGTAAAATTCTTGGACAAAGAATATTTACATAGCTGTTCAACTACTCAATTTCAAAACAAAGTCCTTTAGAATAATCTGTTTTGATTTTTTTAAAAAAATGTACAACTAAATAGGTTTATAAACTGTTACCATTTTTAAATATGTGAACTAAAACCTTAAGCAAAGAATTACACATTCAGATGTGTGTAAAGGCTAGAGTAGTAATCTAAGTGCAGTAGTGGCTTGGTGACTGTAAGCCCTTTGTTGTGATGTCAGCTGCATTTGGTTGTTGTCCGTGTTGGAATACAGGCCCAGCATTAGAAAATCTACTGGTTTTTCGAGAAGATCCAGAGATACATATTCTTATGTGAAACCTCCCAATGTCAACTTAAATTTAAAACCATTTCAGTATTATATAAACCAAAAACCTCATGTCTATGGGCCACATTTGGCCCTTTAGTTTATAACCTCTGCTTAAACAGAAAAGGTCTTCAGTAATCCATTTAAACACTCACACAAGGTCAAATTGAGTACCCCTTGTAGTTTTGAGGCATTTGGAATTTGAAGTAAGGGAGCCTTGCCAAATACTTCTGGCATTTTCCTTTTAGCACAACCTAAATATTACAAATCTTCAGGTGACGTGCAGCGCAGCAATCTGATTCAATGTTTGAGAACTCATGCCTTAACTTTCTTGCTCCAAATAAAAGATTAGACAATTCTCATGCTGTTTCCTTGTCTCAGAATGCTGCAAAGAGGCTCCGCAGATAGTGAAAAAGATGGAGGGCCCCAGTTTGCAGAGGTGTTTGTCATTGTCTGGTTTGGTGCAGTTACCATCACCCTAAACTCAAAACTTCTTGGAGGAAACATGTGAGTATCATTAAAATGCATCCTTCTTTTTGTCTTGCTAGGAAGCATATCTTAGAAATTTTTTTTTTTTTTGACACAGGGTCTCACTTTGTTGCCTGGGCTAGAATGTAGTGGCATCGTCATAGCTCACAGCAACCTCAAACTCCTGGGCTCAAGTGATCCCCTTGCCTCAGCCTCCTGAGTAGCTGGGACTACAGGCGTGTACCACCATGCCCAGCTAATTTTTTTAAAAAAATTTTTTGTAGAGACAGGGTCTCGATGTGTTGCCCCGGCTTGTCTTGAACTCCTGGCCTGAAGTGATCCTCCTGCCTCGGCCTCCCAAAGTGCTAGGATTATAGGTGCGAACCACCACACCTAGCCGCAAATCTTATATTTTTAAGAAAACCAGGCTAGTTAGATATTTTTTAAAAGAAAAATCAAACTAAATGAGGGCCAAAGAGAAAGTTGTCTTAAAACTACTACCACTAAACAAAGATAACCTAGCTGAATTAGAGTATCTTAAATTATCTGGGGTCTCTCTCCAGCCCCTGAAATCACAGGCAGAATCTTTTGTTAGAAGATTATGTACATTTTGGGAGGCAGGTGGTCCATAGCATTCAATAGATTCTTAAATAGGTCTATAAACTAGCAAAGGATTAAGAACCACTACCTTAGAGGTTCAGTGGGAGAAAGTGGTCTCTAGGAATTAGAGCAGAGCATTTGGTATTAGACAGCTGACTTATTTTTAAGGGGTTTAAGAGGAGAGGAGGGAGAGTATAGAGAGAGAAAATTAAAGCACGCAATGTTAGAGTATAGACACTGTATCAGGAGGGAAGCAACAATCCACAATGCATAGAAATCTGTGTAGTAAGTTGTGTCATGACACATCAGCTGTACTTATATTTATGGATGTATTTTGTTTTTAGATCTTTTTTTCAGAGCCTCTGTGTGCTGGGTTACTGTATACTTCCCTTGACGGTGGCAATGCTGATTTGCCGGCTGGTACTTTTGGCTAAGCCAGGACCAGTAAACTTCATGGTTCGGCTTATTGTGGTGATCGCGATGTTTGCCTGGTCTATAGTCGGTAAGTGCTTACCTCTACAACAGCGTAATAGAACAAGAACATGAATTAAAGGTGAAGACAAGATGAGGAGC
Organism: Avahi laniger; assembly: GCA_963575035.1. Taxonomy (NCBI): domain Eukaryota; kingdom Metazoa; phylum Chordata; class Mammalia; order Primates; family Indriidae; genus Avahi; species Avahi laniger. The sequence continues at coordinate 10,870 of CAUYSK010067848.1, read as the reverse complement.
AGTGTAACTCCAGAGTCAGATGTGAGTGACATGATTCTTGCCAGTGTCATCCATAGAACCCTCTGCTCTCAGCAGGCATTGATGGGGATGGCGTCCATCTTAGTTGAGCATCTGGACTTAGAAGATGTGGAGAGTCACATCTTTATTTTTCCTTAAATAATGGACAGGATCGGGAAAGTAGATTACGCTAGACTCAGCTCAGTCCTGGTATATACAAGACATAGGTGAGATGACTTTGACCTTTTCCTGACAAACTAATCATAATAAAAATAATAGCATTTATGAATTGTTTATTATAGGCCAGGCACTGTTGTGAGTGTTTTATATATAGTCTCTCATTTAACCCTCACAGCTACCCTAATAGATAAATACTATTTTTAGGCCCATTTTATAGATGAGGAACAGTCACAGAGAGGTTAAGGACCTTGCCCTAGGACATGTAACTAGTGAGTAGGGGAGTCGAATTTCAAACCCGAGCAGATCATGCACCCTTGAACACTAAAGCACTGTCCAGTGTAGGTTTAAGTCTCACTATGCAGTACTTTTCTGCTTCAGTAGCACATTTTGCTGAAGATGAGGAAGGGAATCCAGGCATGGTGGCGCACGCCTGTTGTCCTAGCTACCCGGGAAGGTGAGGTGGGAGGATTGCTTGAGCGCAGGAGTTTGAGGTTACAGCAATCTATGATCAGGCCACAACACTCCAGCCTGGGTGACAGAGTGAGACCCTGTCTCTAAAAAATAAAAAAAAAAAAATGATTAGGAAGGGCCTATAGTAATGGCTGTGAATGTTCTGTGCTCATTGTTTTTACATTTCTAAAATTCTCTTAAAATTCCAGCTTAAACTAGAAGTGTTCACTAGCTTCTGATTTTATGGGATAGACAGACTGCCTAATATTTTTAAGTGTAGTAACATCTCATTGCTCTGAAACATGGTGGAAAGCTAAGAAGTAATCCAGAAAAGGTCTGAGGGAGCCAGAATTTGATGCTCCAAAGACTATACCAAGCTTGGGTGCTTACCCATGAGAGAGCCCCGGCCTCTCTCGCTTGGAGTCTGATGATTACCACACGTGCAATTCTAACTAGCATAGCTATCTAGTGTGCCGGCGCGCAGCTGATCAGAAAGTACAATCTTAGGAGAGAGAGGCTTTAACTCCGCAAATATCCGTCACAAACTGTTTGTCAGGTACAGTGCTAGGCATTGTCTCTGTCCCTGGAGTTCCCAATCTAACAGAGCAGCCGGACATGAAAACACGGCAAGGGCAGCAGGTGTTCCAGGTGGGAGACGGAAGTCTGCGCAGGGTACAGTGAGAACACAGAAGAGAGAACTGGGCAGTTTCTGCCTGGGGTGGAAGAATACCAGGTGATCATTCAGAAAAGATTTTCTAGGGGGTGATTCTTGATGAGTAAAAAGATGAGTGGACAAGAGAGGGATGGCATTGAAAAGAACTGATATCTAAGAAGAACAATTAACTCAAAAAGCATAGCAGCATGAGGCCATTTACCATTGGCATGAATAACCTTACACATCAACACAGTTCAGTAACTTTTCAGGAAAGGTTAAGAAACTCCTTTTAGAAAGGTTTCCACCCAAAATGATCGAAAACTTTCAAAGCTTTAGTACTTGCAATAGGAAGCCTCCAGCTATCTGAAAAACAACTGCAGAATGCCTTTTTGTCTGAGGATCAGAAATACAACTGAACTTTTAGTGTTATTCTATGTTCCAGATTATGCCAAGCACATTAAAGTTTAGTAAATGTTAGTAGCTGTGACAATATTATTGTGTTAAACATTCTTTTTTGTTGTGTCTTGTTTTCCTTAGCCTCTACAGCTTTTCTTGCCGACAGCCAGCCTCCGAACCGCAAAGCCCTGGCCGTTTATCCTGTTTTCCTGTTCTATTTTGTCATCAGTTGGATGATTCTCACCTTTACTCCTTAGTAAAACAGGAAATGGGAATTCGAAATGAGCAAACCGAAAGCTCATCTGAAAAAATGCAATTCAACATGCAGCTTTGCCTCTGGCCCTCTTTTGTTTAATTTTAGAGGTATTTGGTAACCGGGTAGAGGAGGAGATGAAAAGGGAGCCATATAGCACTATCGCCACCTCTGTGAGAAACTGATGACTGACTCTTAATGTCATTTCTGTAAAATACATGTGCATACAACGCGTAGTATAATGGCGGGATGGAGTCACTGTGGTCCATGTGGGTGAAAACCAATGACCAGGGAAGCACATGGATACGTCCTGTAAATTGAATAGAGTTGGTAACTACGTTCAGTTTTGAGAATACCAGTTCAGGTGCAGCTCTTAAACATACTGCCTTATGACTATTAGAATATGCCTCTCTTTTCATAAGAAAGAATGGATGGTCTATATCCATTTGCTTTTGTTTCTCTCAAGCTTAAAAAGGCAATGACAGAAGTCAAGGAGGGGTTTCACAGACGTGGAATGAGAAAATATGCATTAGCCAACATTCAGATTTGGATCAGAGGAAATTCTACACTTGTTGCTTAAAAAAAAAAAAAAACAAGCTGGGAGCAGTGGCTCACATCTGTAATCCTAGCTCTGTGGGAGGCTGAAGTAGGAGGATTGCTTGAGGTCAGGAGTTCAAGACCAGCTTGGGCAACATAGTGAGACTTTGTCCGGAAAAAAAAAAAAATAGCCGGGCACGCCTGTAGTCCCAGCTATTCAGGAGGCTGGGGCAGGAGGATCACTTGAGGCCAAGAGTTCAAGTTTGCAGTGAGCTATGATTGTGCCACTGCACTCCAGCCTGGCTGACAGAGTGAGACCTTGTCTCAAAAAAAAAAAAAAAAAAGCAAAGGTCATCTAAAGAATCAGCCTTTTTATTCTTTTTGTATAGTCACCTTTCTGCCATGCTTAACAGCACCTTGGTTGGCACTCTAGTTTTTAATCTTACTTCCTAGCTCTGAATATGCAGTCTGAGATGTTAGCAGTCCACATGCCTTCAGCTGAAGTTCTCATTGGTCCAATGCTGGAGCTTATTCAAATAGAAAACCCCAGAAATTTAGATCGGTAGGTCACTAATGCATATTATCGTGTGGGTACCTTCTCATAAGCGTAGAATGAAGCAGTTTGGATACAGTATAGCGACAAGGAGCTCTGTATTATTCTGTGTATTCTGGCCTCTAACTAGACAGTAAAGCTAAATCAGAAGGCTACATTTAACTGTGCGCACATGGAGCGATGATTAACAGAACAGCTAGATGCTTAGAGCATGACGTAGGAGGAGTTGGGTTCACAGCTGCTGCCTTTTCATAGTGGGCTTAACAGTTTCTCATTAGATGTGTTTTTCAGCTTGGGGAACAGCAATTTATTTTCTTGGTTTTAGACTATTTGTCAAGCTAATTACCTCCCCTTTAGACAAGTACATTTTGCACATGTGCACCTGCTTGTACGCTCGGATACTTATGCACGCAGGTGTGAAGGTTTTCCAGGGAGCAGGGCTCCTTTAAGGTAATCTGAGCTGTTGCCTTCCATAAATTGCACATTGAAGAACTCTAATAGACAAAGATTAGGAGTCAGACGGGAAACACTCATTGTAAATATATAGCTAGTGATAAAGATACGAATTTCTTATACCACACTTCTCATTTATTGTAGAATTTAAATATTTATTCATTTTGTATTTAAAGACTACCTACACATAAGTATGATTCTAAAAACGTAATTTTCTCCATCCCCAGATTAACCAAGTGAACGATACCAGGCCAAATGGGTTCTTGAATGATACTCAGTTTCAAAGCATTACAATGTTGGTCCCCTCTGTTCTGACCTTGTCCGGATTTTTTTGTCATATATTTGTATTTATTGCAATTTACTTTTTAAATTATAAACCCTTTCAGGACAAAGCCAATGTTTCAGTCTTGAATTGGTAAAGAAAATATTCTGGAACTGATCCTAATTTTGAAATTGGTCTTTAATTATCATCCATGTCCTATGTCTGAAAGTTTCTAGCTTTCCACTTAAAATATCTCCTCTCCCAAAGTTATTTCATAATCTGTCTCAATGATTATAATGTAAGATTAAAGAAGTAAACATGTTTCTCAAAGGGAATTAAGTCTTTACCGAATTTTACTCAGGCTAGACATTTGGTCAAAAATTTCTAAGGCCACAGCTTTGGGGGATTTGTGGTGTGTGTGTGGGGTATACATATTGGGTATTAAGGCAGCTTGTTCTATGTATTAATCTTTGCTCTTGGGTAACTTAGGGAATGGTTTTATTTGATCTAAATGAAAATGGATAAAATGGATGTTTAATTTTTCTGAAAGTGAGTGGTCAGTTTGAAAGTATGAATAAATATTTTCTTAATATATGCGAACAAGTGCATTGCTTTCTGTGACAAGTTAAGACCCTAATATCTGGAAGCTGTAACCCTCAACACAGCTTTTCCTGATTTCCTGCGAACGTGCATGGCTGATGATAGAAATAAGGAAACCCTGTTGCAGGAATTGGGAAGTTTCACGCTTCAGATGAAATTCAAGACCACTGCAGAACGTGGTGTGTCTCTGCCATCCTGAGTGGTCACTTGCTGCTCCTACTTTTGAGACCGAGACTCTGCTGTCATATTCTTTAGCAATAGGAAGGGTGAAGACTGGATTTAATTGCTGTTCAGATGATAAAAACTCAGTTGATGCCAACACATTTGAATGTGCAATATAGTCTTAAGAGTCAACCATTAATCATTAAATCTTTTGCCTCTGAAGAGGTTTATTACGTGAGTTGATTTTGATCCTTTCATTGTGGTGTGGAGTTTTTCTGTTGTTGCGCAAGGTGGGGTCATAGGGCATGGGACTGGTGAGCATTTTACTGTTTACTGTATTCGTCTTTTTATAAAAAGTATCCCCCAAAATGTGATTAGAAGGCTAGCAAGCCTGGAGATTTAATTATGTACTTTATATAATCTAACTACTTTGTATTTGGACTGCCTGTTTATTCCTGGAGAGGAAAATGAAAATCTCCTGTCAGTTCAAATTCTTGGGTAACATCAAGTCATCGGAATTTATCTAAACCTTATCGTGATTTGAGAAGACATCCATTGCATGCAGCTGTTTTAGCTCAGTGTAAGCACTGAAATAGTGATTCTTAATTAGACTGTTAGTTTCTGAGACATTTGGATGGAAATAAATGTATGAATGTTAATTCATGTGTGTAAATTAGAAATACTTTTCTAGATTCTGTGGGCTTTTATTAAAAAGACTTTCTTGGGATTTACTTAGGCTATAGAATGGCCAAATAATATTAATGACAATTATGGTACTACTAATAATAGCTAACTTTATTGGGTACTTAATGTGTACCAGGCACTATTCTATTTTTTTAAGATTTTTTATAACAGCTTTATGAGATACACATTATCATGAAATTCACCTTTTAAAGTGTACAATTCAGTGGTTTTTAGTATATTCACAAAGTTGTGTGACCGTCACCACTATCTAATTTTAGAACATTCTCATTGCTTCACACAGAAACCCGGTAGCCAGTGGCAGTCACTCCTGTTACCCGTTCGCCCCAGCCCCTGGCAACCACCAATCTGCTTTCCGTCTCCACTGGTTTGGCCAGGCACCTCTTCAGTGCTTTTTGTGCATCTCCTCTAACCTCTGCATACAGTACTACAATTCACGTTTCACAAATAGAAAGTTGCAGCACAGAAAGGTTGAGTAAATTGCCCAGGGTCATACAATAAATTGATTTACAATAACACATTAGATGAGAGCGTGGTAGGACACAATTTTGAATTGCATTATTTTCCATTATTATTATGGACATGAAATGAACATACCCCTTCCCCAGGCTGTGTTCCCTGTTAGTAGTCTTTGCACCCTAGAACTGACTGGATGTCAGTAACTTTTTTTTCTGAGCAATGGAACACCCTATCATCAGCTTCTGCGAAGAACACAAGAGCAGTTATGCATTGGGAGGAGTTAAGTTTCTTGCCCTCCTTGAGCCCCTTTTCTCTCCCTTCCCTTTCCACCACCAACCACCACCACACACATACCCCTTTTTTCTCAAAGTCTTCAGAATCAAACAACTGCCTCCTTTTTAATTCTCTCAGAGGGATGGTTAATGCATCAAAATGTAACTTGTCTCTTCAGGTGTTTACAGTCAAGGGATCCATCTGGTTGCTTATGCTACCAGTTATATTGCTAGGCCCTCCCAGAGCAGTAGTACAAGAATAGAATGCCTTTCTATTTGGCGTTAAACTAGGTGGGAGGAAGAAATAACAGACTTGAAGGCTTTGCCGTATGAAGTCAGTGTTCTGCCTAGTAGGAAGTGGCCACGTGCTGCTCTTGTTCACTCTGTTCTTTCAGAGCCATTGTACTGCTGGCAATTTCTTGGTCCTTTTCAATACTCCCATTTTAATCCTGGTCTTTCCTATAAATAATAAACCTGTGAAAAGAAGAAATCTGTAAAATGATTTGTGAATGTTAAATGTGCAAATAAAAACACTGGAAAAGGAGAATTTGCGTCTGTCCTTATGGTGAAGACACAGAGATACTTGTTGCATACTGATTTCAGATATGATATATTGTCTTCAGACAGTATTGAATGCTGTGCAGGATTGCACAGGGAGCAAGAAGGGGGAGTCACATTTATTGAGCAAATACTGTATGCCACGCACTTTACTAGTTGCTTTATAAACAGTATCTCCTCTTATCACAGCAGCCTTTTGAGGTCAGTGACATCCTTAAAGTAGAGGAATCTGAGGCTCAGGAAGGTTAAATAAATTGCCCAGAGTCTCATAGTAAATGGTGCAACCAGAATTCTGAAGCTCCAGTTTTATGATTACAAAGCCTCTTTCTTTTTTTTTTTTTTTTTTTGAGACAGAGTCTCGCTCTGTCGCCAGGCAAGAGTGCCGTGGCGTCACCCTAGCTCACAGCAACCTCAGACTCCTCAGCTCAAGTGATCCTCCTGCCTCAGCCTCCCAAAGTGCTAGGATAACAGGTGGGAGCCACTGCACCTGGCCTCCCCGTATGCTTTTTAAACTCGTCAAGTCTCAACTGGACTCAGCAGGTCCCCAAAGCCTGTTCCTTTGCCTGTGTTCCTTATTTTAGAGAACCACCGTTCTATCTAGTTACCGAGTTAGAAATCTAAGAATTGCCCTTAACTCCCCCTTCAGTTCCTTATATACATCCAGTCACCAATCTTGCTAAGTTTACTCACTAAACGTTTCTCAACTCCGTCTCTTCCTCTCGATCCCCCCGCCACAGTTTGGTTCAGGTCCTCATCTTCTGTGTGGACTGTAGCAACAAGCAGCTATGCAACCCGCTGTTTCCACGTTGCCCTTCTCAAATCCATTTGTCACGCTGCTGTCAGAGTGTCCTACTTTAAGTACAAATTTGACCACATCTTCAGCTTAAAAATGCTTCACTGCCTACCTAGCTCCTTTAGGAAACAGCTGAAGCTTCTTATAGCATGGATTGCAAGGCCTTCTGCGATCGGGCCCTGGCTTTCCTCCCTCTGGGCCTTCAATTCTGTACTTCAGCAATGAAATATTTGTTCCCAAGCACATGCTGTGCTACTTCTCAGCTCCATGCCATCGCTCATGCCGTCTCCTCTGAAATGCCCTCCACAATCCCCTTTTCCTTTAAAAATCAGTCAGGCCTCACCTCATCCAGGAAGCCAGCTGCCCTCCCCACTTCCTATCCCCTGCCCTACGCCACCTGGCTTAGGTATTTCCTTCTGCGCTACCATAATACCAGTCAGTCAGTCCTTCAACAAGTATTTATCGAGTGCGTATTAATAGTGAACAAGACAGAGTCCCTGCCTTCATGGAGCTGACATTTTCTTGCCTTCCCTTGTGGTTAAATTCACTGTACTTAATTACACTGATTAAGTTAAATTATACTCACTCTTTACTTGTCTGTGTCTCCTACTAGACCACGAAATCTAAAACGACAGAAACTATGTCTAATTTACCTCTTTATCCTCAAAACCTAGCCCGGAACTTGGTACATACTAGGCACTCAGTATTCGTTGGATGAATTAGACTCAGAAGGGTCATTCCAGCAGACTAAGTAGAAGGGAAACAGGAGTAGGGCCAGGTCTGACCTCCGGGGGACAGGGGAAGACAGAGAAGTAAAGAGAGAAATTGAACTACAATGTGGAAAGCATTTTAATAGAGGCTTGACCAAAGGCTGTGGGAGCCCGGGGTGAAGATGGTGGCCCGTGAGGCCATTCACCGTGTTGGCAATCGTCTCTGGGGAGGGGGAAGCCTGCTCCTCTGTTGACAAGACAGAGACTATGTGCTGGACATTTAGTATATGCTTTCACTGAGTCCTTCTTCTTAGCCCTGCAAGATGTGTATTATTAGCAGCATTTTATTATAGATGGGGAAGCAGAGAGAAATTACTCACCCAAGGCCATACAACTAGTAAGTGGCAGAGCTGGGACTTGAACCCAGGTCTCTGATTTTAGAGGACACTTTCAAATAGAGTTAGCTGAATATAGGCTGCATGTAACATAAGAATCCAAAACAAAAGTGGCCCGATAGATGCTTATTTCTCTCTTATATGAAAAAGTCTAAAGGTGGGAGGCCCAGAGCTGCTATGGTGGTCCCCGGGCATCATCTGGGACCTAAGCTCCAAATTCCTGGTGCCACCATCTTCAGTATTAGTTTCCTTCCTCAAGGTGACCTCATGGTCCAAGATGGCTGCAGAAGTCCAGTTCATTATATCGTTATGGCGGCAGCAGTTAGAGGTAGGGGAAGATGAAAGGGCACCTTTTCCTGGCTGAGTTAGCTCCCTTGAAGCTACCTTCTTAGAAGTTAAACATAGCACTTCTGCTTACATCTCATTGCTAGGGAGCTTAGTCGCATGGGCATACCGCGCTGTGGGTGGCGGCGGGAAGTCAGCGGGGATAAGGGTGGGGGCTGAGAAATGTATTCTTTTAGCTATATGCGTTGCTGCCCCCAATAACATTATTGTTATTAGAGAAGATAGGGGACTGGATATTGAGTGCAGAAGTGCAGAAGCGTTCTTTGTCATCATTGTTAGAATAAATTTTAAGGATAATTTACATTGAAGGAGCTCAGGAAATTTCACCTCCAAACATGAATGCTTGGTATAAAGAGTATTTTGAAGTAAAGTTCCTTAGAGATTGACAGGCCTTGGAAGGGGCTTTCCCTCTATCTGCATAAACCAGACAGACCCACCAAAAAGAACAACTGACTTCCCTTCCCCTCCCTGTTATCTCAATATTTTGCAGGAAAGAAGATCAAGAATGGAAACAGACCTGGTCCAAATAGGTAAAATATAATGCCTGTCTCTCAGGTTAATTTACAAGTCAATCTGTTTCCCTCCAACCATTCATCCTCCCTAGCAACCATTTATTGCCCCTAAACAGAATTACCTATATTCCTCATCTCCCCCTCCCCTCTAAAGGAGGGCATATACATTTCTGGACCCCACTGGGATATTGGGTAATCACTCGGTGATTTCCTGTGTACATGGAAAAGAAACCCCTTTCTCTTATTAATCTGCTTTATTGTGAGTTGATTGTTCAGCGAAACTTCTAGGATGACAGGGTGACAGGGAAGTTTCCCCTCACCTCCACAACATACAATAAGTACTCATTTTTAAATGTACAGGCTGATGAGTTTTGACAACTGTAAACAGTTGTGTAAGAAGTTGAATATTTTCTTCATTTCTAAAAGGTTCTTTGTGTCCCTTTATAATCAATCTCTTCCAATCCCTGGCCTCAGGTAATCAGTGATCTGCTTTCTGTCACTTTATATTAGTTCTTCCTAGTCTAGAATTTCATGTGGTCTCTGGCATCTGGTTTCTTTCACTCTGCATGTTTTGGAGGTTGCGCCTTGTTGCATGTATCAGTAGTCTGTTCCTTTTTATTGCTGAGTAGCATGGCATTGTATGAAGCAGTCTCCTGTTGACGGGTGTTTCATCCGTGCTCTGAAATTCCTCACCGCATTCTTCCCATGGGCTGCTCCCTGCAATGCCCGAGTGGGATAGGGGTATCGACAGGCCCATGCCTGGGAGAAGGGGGCTTCTCCGATGGTTGAGTTTGGTTTAAGGACCGCTCACCAGCCTCGCTGCGCTTTTCCTAGAACTGCACTGCAGTCTGCGGTGCTTCCACTCAACTTTCCTTCTCCCCTCTCTTCTTCCCTCGTGATCACACCTGCATCACGGTACGATGGCTCTCCCAATCTCCCCCTGAGCTCCCCCCTCGTTTTCTCTCACAGGATTCCAATTTTGACATCTACTTCTCAGAGGACACACACTATTAATAACATAGATTATTTCCAGTATTTGGCTGTCACGAACAAAGCAGCTATGATCATTCTTGTTCAAGCGTTTTTGTGGGCTGTGCTTTCATTTTCCTTGGGTGAATACCTAGGAAGGGAACTGTTCAGTCACATGCTAAGTGTATGTTGAACTTTATAAAAAAATTATCATACTCTGGGAGGCCGAGGCGGGCGGATTGTTTGAGCTCAGGAGTTCAAGACCAGCCTGAGCAAGAGCGAGACCCCGTCTCTACCAAAAATAGAAAGAAATTAATTGGACAGCTAAAAACATATAGAAAAAATTAGCCAGGTATGGTGGCGCATGCCTGTAATCCCAGCTACTTGGGAGGCTGAGGCAGTAGGATCGCTTGAGCCCAGGAGTCTGAGGTTGCTGTGAGCCAGGCTGACGCCGGGGCACTCACTCTAGCCAGGACAACAAAGTGATACTCTTTCTCAAAAAAAAAAAAAAAAAAAGAGCAGAGTAGAGAAATGGAAAAAAGAAAAAAAGGAAAGAAAGAACTGATATCTCCCATATTGTGGAGTGATTAGGAAAGAAAAAAAGAAAAGAAAAGAAATTATATCCGAAACTCAGGATAAATATGACAGTTACTTTGT
>CAUYSK010067846.1:0-21627 GCA_963575035.1 Avahi laniger | reverse complement strand
ATTTCTTTCTATTTTTGGTAGAGATGAGGTCTCGCTCTTGCTCAGGCTGGTCTCGAACTCCCGAGCTCAGAACGATCCGCCCACCTCGGCCTCCCAGAGAGCTAGGATTACAGGCGTGAGCCACCGCGCCCGGCCTAATCTTCAGCTTTTTAATTGGAGTCCTGAAAGTTTTCTTCCTAGTCCAATGGTATGATCTTCAAACTTATCAGAAATTTGTATTCAAAAGTCAGACTGCTTTCCATGAATTTTTTTTTAAAAACAAATTTTGGACTATTGCTGATTATAAACTATTTTTTGAGAAGAATTAAAGTAAAAAAATAATTGTTCATGCATGATAAAAATATTCAAATAGACGGTTAAAAATATAATTGATGAGGAAATTTGATTTTTTTCTGGCATACAATTTTGACATAATCATAATTATTACTGATAATATACAGTAAGATGGATCAGAATTTTAGGAATCTCATACAGTTTTGGAATACATAGTAATAACATATTTATGCACATATAATCTAAAGAAATTTAAACACCATTTCATATTTGACAATGCTTCTTGTATGATAATCATACCAGATAAGCCTAATGTGTCTCTCTTGGACTTCCAGGGGCCCTAATATCCAAAAAGTTAGTTTGAGGTTAAAAAGACCGAATTTAGAGTTTGAAATTTTGATCTTAGAAAGTTTGTCAAATATCAAAGGTTTAAACATTTGCTCAAAATAGGATCATAGGTCATTGTAAAATAACAGTAATTCATTTAGCTAAAGGAATTATTTAAAGATTGTAAAAGACAAAAATCTTTATTCTCTGGTAGACAGGAAACTCACTGTCCTGAACAATCGTAAGACCTAATAAAGACATCATGATGCAGACTGAATCTGTCTCTCTTTCCTCTCTTTTTTCTTTTTCATTTGTAGTTTGCCCAAAAGGTAAATAAAAATCTTTTGCTATCTCCTGTTAATATTACACAAAAATATTGTTTAAAAAAGAAAACCAAAATTTACCTTTGTATTAGTGTATTATTAATGCTAAAGCTAATTTTGATAAAACCTTATAAACAAATCTTTCCAATCTCAATTAGCTTTGACACACAAAATAAGAGTTCTATAAACCTTTTATAACCTCTTACAATTCTTTTATTTTTTCCTTTTCCCAACTTTTTATAGCTTTTCAGTTCTATCATTTCTCTTTCAATTTAAAACAACCTTTAACAACTTCTAAACTATGCAAAATTACTTTCCTTTTAACAAAATACTCATTTGCCTTCTTATAACCTTTTTTTTTTACCAAAACACATTTTATGTTCTTATACACTTTGTATATAGAATTGTTTCTCTTACATTTAGTAGTTTTAATTATGTATATTAAGTATAATGTTAACGCTTAGTAACCCTTATTTTCAGTGAAAAACCTAGGAAGTAAGCAATTTTAATTATGTATCAGATGCAGAGCCCAGGACGAAGGACAATTCCTTGAGGAACTGATGCCTTCCAGCATGACCAAGAGGCACAGCTGGGCCAGTGAGGATGGGAAGGCCTGAGTGTTGTCTCCAGTCACCATCGTGACTTGTCTGGATCTTGGAATCAAAAGGCTCAAAACTAAAGACAAACCCACAGTAAGATGTGTGTCAGTCTTTAGAGGAGCCCAGCAGCCAGCCCTTACAGCTCTAACTTACAGACACATTAAGCAAGTATCAAAGGTACTGCTTCTATACTTTTAAAACCTGTCAGAGGAAGCACAAACTTGTCTGACCAATAGACCCAGGCAAAAATGTCTAAATTAAATTTTGAAGAAGTTTTTATTTTACCAACAATTTTAAAATCAGCTTGTGTATTAAAGATTTACCTAAATGAACTTGGAAAATATTGGGGCTTATTAGTTTATGAACATTCATTTATCTATAAGTCAATTTGATATCATATAGACACAACATATAACATAATAGGCCGGGCATGGTGGCTCACACCTGTAATCCTAGCTCTCTGGGAGGCCGAGGCGGGTGGATTGTTTGAGCTCAGGAGTTTGAGACCAGCCTGAGCAAGAGCAAGACCCCATCTCTACCAAAAATAGAAAGAAATTAATTGGACAGCTAAAAATATATAGAAAAAATTAGCTGGGCATGGTGGCGCATGCCTGTAATCCCAGCTACTTGGGAGGCTGAGGCAGAGGGATGGTTTGAGCCCAGGAGTCTGAAGTTGCTGTGAGCTAGGCTGACGCCACGGCACTCACTCTAGCCAGGGCAACAAAGTGAGATTCTGTCTCAAAAAACCAAAACCAACAAAAAGAAAAACAACAAAAAAACCCCCATATAACATAATATATGTATATTCAGAAACATATTTAAACACATATATGGACACACAAATAAAGATCTGATAGCTTTCATCTAAAAATTTTAGTTATGAGACAATAATATAAACTTACCGGTTTATAAAAGCCAGTTGGATTCAGCTTACTTTCCTGACAAAATGGAAACTTGTTCACATGGCTAAACTTTACTTGCCTCAATGGGAAATCTAATGAAAGTCGTGGACCAATGTTTTGGGTAAAGTAGTTTCCATGGAAGTTTGACTTAAAAAGACCTCTTTCATCGTTTTTTTTTTCTTTTCTTCAGCCAAGTAACCTTGAACTAGTAATGCCATGAGCAGTAAGTTTTATCTCAACATCAGTAGAAAAGCCAGCAGATTCAAAGTAGGTAGGAAAAAAATAGAGAGATAGGCAGGGAACTTAGAAGACTACATGTTAACTCTATAGTTGCAGGGTTGTTTTTTTTTCTTTTTCAAGTAATGATTATTTGAGCTCCGAATTTTCCTCGATGTAATTTGGCCATCAGTTTAAAAAACGCACTAGAATGGGTCATAATATGTAGCCAGCTGGAGCTGTAGAAAACCTGCATGCCTTAATGTCTGAGAAACCCACTTTGGCCATTTCAATCTTAAATCTCCTTGAGTAACCGCCCCTCCACCCAGCCATCTAGGGAGATACTTGCAAGTACAGGCTCCGTATCCATGAAGACTGCCGGAGTGCTGACTGAAGGTTGGATGTCTGGTGTCCTGTTGTTTCAGTTTTGGGTGATTTATTTTCCATTGTGAGAGCTCAGCAAGGCAGGAATGAGGTGGGTCGAATGTGCTGTTGGAAGTGTTTCCAATGGCCGTCACTCATCTTATGTGTCTTGGTTTCTCCCTCCAGTTGCCTAAAGCAGTCATGGGTTCTTGGAGCACTGGGCGACCAACCCTCGTGTATGTCCCTGGATGAGCCAATTATTAATGACTTGTGAGAGAGAGAACTTCCTGTGGGACCACTGAATGCCATGAGGACTGTACCTCTGACACTTCCACGAGACCTCTGGTTACCTGGAGATGCCAGACTGGAATCTGGCTGGAAGGAGGAGTAAGAGAGGGAGAAGCGGGAGGAGAAGTAGAGGCGGAAAAAGGAAGAGGAGTCAATTCAGTAAATTTTCCACATGCTCCATTTTCTTTAGGTTTTCCTATTATAGTTATGGAGTCTCTTTGTTTAATTTCAAATTATTCTCTCTAGGGGAAACTTTTGATTTCTTTTAGAAGACACTCAAAACACAAATTATAGAATGACCCCCATTGTTTTTTTGGAAGTCTCATAGCTCTCCCTGGTATGGCTGTGGGCATCCAGAATTCTACAACCCCCATGGAGAGATATCTGTCAATACTTTGCAAGATTGCATGTGGATTACCTTTTGACCCACTTCTAGGAATCCATCCCACAAGTGTACTCCAAACACACAAAATGACAGGGTACAGTGGTTCTCACAGTGGCATTATTTGACTTAGTAAGGATTGCAAACTTCCTAAGGCCCATCACTGCATGCTGCCCGAGAACACAGGTGCACATCCCACTGGAGGCTATGGTGCTGTGAAAAAGAGTGAGTGAGGTCCTTGAGCACTGTAGGAAGGCTTCTCCGGGCTGTGTTAATACATGCAAAAAAGCCAGGAAACGACAGCAGTGTGCATATGCTACATTTTGTGTAAGGAGGGGAATGCACATACAAACAATAATTTACAAACAACAATATTTACAAAAAAAGAAACAACGAAAAGATTAGCCTTACATGTGAAGGGAGGGAACACAGCAGGGGAGACAAGAATAAACGTGAAACTTCTCTGAATGCGATTTGTTAAAAAGCCACAGTAATATGTATATATTTTTTCCACACATAATAAAAATATTAAATAAAAAAATCCAGAAATTGAATGTACATCACAGAATAAAGCAAATAAGTATGTTAATGTTTTTAAAAACAAAGATTTTTCAGCATAAAAGTAAAGAGATACACGTTAAGAAAATCAAATTAAATAAAACCCCTGAAATCCTAAGTTTGAATTGAAAAAAGGGTGGACACGGTGATTTTTTTTCCTTCATAGAAAGGATACTTATCTCCTAACTTTGCTAACTGCAGAGGCCCAGAGGCAAATGAAAACCCAGTGACAACGACCTGCCTAGTGTCTACATTACGGACTCTAAATACCATCACCATGGAAAGAAACAAAGCTACAGAGTAGTGTCCGAGTCCAGAGCAGGAATGCGTGGGACAGCCAGGAGTTCCTAGGGCTGACGCGGTGTCTGTACAGCATGCGGTAGCCGGGAAGTCCACACGTCGTTGGAGGGAGCATAAAATGGCACAACCACTCTGGAAAAGTCTATCAATTTCCTGGTCAGGAACTAAATATTGACCTAACTTTAGGACTCGGCAACTCTGCACCCAACTGTTTACCCAGGAGAATGGACAGCTCATGTACACACCAAGGCTTTAGCTCATAAGAGCCAAACACTGCACCAGCCCAGTGTCCACCCAGAAGAAAGTGAATAAACAAACTCTGGAACATTTCATCCAGTGGAATGCTACTCAGCAACGCAAAGGAACAAACTACCGATACATATAACAACATGTATCACAAGAAGCCAGCACAAAAGAATACATACAATGCTGTCTTCAAACAGTGTTGCAAGAAAAAGAAAAAAGAATACATACAGCATGATTATATTTATGTGAAATAGTTCTGAAACAGGCAAAACTAACATACGGTTTTTAAAATGTCAGAACAGTTGTTGTCTTTGTAGAGGGGAGGAGATGGAAACTGACGGGGAAGAGAGCAGGAGGGAATTTTGGGGGTGACAGCAATGCTTGTATTTTGATAGAAGTTGGGGTTATGCGGGTATATGTATGCCTTTGTCAGAGCTATGGAATGTTACACTCAAGATTTGTGCATTTCACTAAATGCAATTTTACTTCAAAACATAATTGTTAAATAGTTAATGATGTGTGTGCTGAAGTCTTTAGTGGGGAAGTATACAGGTGTCTACGACTTACTTTGAAGTCCATCAAGCATATGCGATAGGTTTGCGGGTAAATAGAGGGATGGGTAGATATATGATAAGCAAATATATAACAGAATGTTAATTCTAGAATCCAGGTGCTGGGTCTATGGCTGTTTATTGTAAAATTCTTTCAACTTTTTTTGCATGCTTGAAATTTTTCATAATAGTGTGTTGGGGAAAAGCCAATAGGGTCATGTTGGAGGACACAGGAATAAACCTAAGAGCCTCCCACTGACCAAGGATGGTGGATCAGTTTTCTGGGCTGCCATAATAAATCGCCACAAACTTGGTGGCTTAAAACATTAGAAATTTTATCCTTTTATGGTTTTGGAGGCCAAACGTTTGAAGTCAAGGTTTCTGCAAGGTCCACGCTCCGTCTGAAGGGATGAAGGAGGATCCTTCTTGAACTCTTTCAGCTTCTGGTGGCTTGAGGCATCCTTAGCTTGTGATCACATGATTCCAGTCTCTGCCTCCTTGGTCATGTGGCTTTCTTGCTGTGTCTGTCTCTCCTCTTCTGTCTCTTATAAGGACATGTGTCATTGGGTTCAGGACCCAGCCTAAATCCAGGATGATCTCATCTCAGGATCCTTCACTTAATTACATCAACAAAGACCCATTTTCCAAATAAGGCCACATCCCTAGGTCCTGGGGGTTAGGATGTGGGCATATCTTTTGTGGGGCCACCAGTCATCCCACTAAACACCCTGTCTGTCTCCCCCACTGTTGTGGGAGCCCCTTGAGATTGAGGCTTTTCTCCTTATCTGACAGCTCTTCAGGACATCTTTGATGTGTGAATGATGCAGTGTCTCTGTGCAATCCCCACTGGTCCCCCTTGGTGAGGCAGGGCACATCTTTTGGGAAACATGGGGTGAGTCCCTGGGACAGGCGCATCTTTTCTCTGATTTACCCACATCCATGGTGGCTTGGAGTGTTTTGACAGTGTTGGCCAAAATCGCAAGGCAGGAGGCCCTGTGGCACATCCAAGATGTGCCCTGTCCCTTGAGTCTGGCCCAGGCCCTGTCCCCACTGCACCTGTCAGCTACCTTCCCAATCACTCACCAGGCTCTGAGTATACAAAGGAGGCTTGGGCGTGGCTGTGGGGCACTTGTCGGGTGTTCCCAGCATGTGGACATGGTGTCAGGGTAGCCTGTCACCTCCCGCTGCCCCATGTCCCTGGAAACAGGTTTGGGAGGAGGGAGGCAAGGCCAGCTGTCACCAGGTCTCCACAGGGGCTCCCCAGACTGGAAAGGCCAGGCCACTCCTTGACATTGGTGTGCTCTGTTTCATGGAAAAAGGGCCTTTTTTCTCCTAATCATGACCGAGATTGTTATTTGTGTTTGCAAAAGCCCTGATAGGGTGAAACCGCCTTGCGTTCATTGGGAAGAAGACAGAATAGCCTAGAAACTGGGTTAGGAATCTCGTCTCCCTGGCAACCCAGCCCTGCGTGGGGAGAGCCAGAGCTCAGGCTGCAGCGTTCCCGGGGCTGGCCCTTCTCTCCTCAGGCACGATGCTTCTGCTTCGGCCACGCTGGCACACTGCCCACCCTGCCCAAGGCCATGTACAAGGCAGGCCTTACCCACCTGCATTATCTTTTGCTGTGTGGCAAATTTCCCCACAACTTGGGGGCTTAAAACAACAAAATGTATTCTCTCTTGGGGTCTGTGGGTTAGGAATCCAGGCTCCGCTGGGGCTCTGGCTTGTGACCCCTCACAAGGCTGCCGTTAGCTGTCGGGCAGGGGCTGCAGGCTCATCCGGAGGCTCGGCTGGTTGGGGAACTCTCCCAAGCTTGCTCACATGGCTGTTGG
Source organism: Avahi laniger (assembly GCA_963575035.1). Taxonomy (NCBI): domain Eukaryota; kingdom Metazoa; phylum Chordata; class Mammalia; order Primates; family Indriidae; genus Avahi; species Avahi laniger. The sequence goes on along the minus strand of CAUYSK010067846.1, from coordinate 14,470 downwards.
CTCCGTCCCTAGTCAGCTGGGCCCTCCGCATGGCTACCTCCTTCCCCTAGCAGGAGGGTCTGAAGGACGGGGAGAAAGTGCAAGGTCAGAAGCCACGGTCTTTTCATAACTGATCTCGGAGGTGACACCCCAACACTCTGCTGTGCTCTCTTCATTAGACGCAAGTCAGTAAACCCAGCCTGTGCTCCAGGGGTCGGGAAAATGCAGGATGAGAACACGGGGGTGTGGGTCACTGGGAGTCTGTCCACCACACCACAGTCCCAGGCCTGGGCAGGTAGGGCCTGCCTCACTCCAGGCCTGGCACAGACTGTCCGTGTCTCTGAACAGAAGTCTGGCAGAGATTCCCATCCTGGCAGTAGACTGGCTGCGGTCAGCAGGGACCTGTCAAGTGCCACCCATGCTGGTGCAGGGATTCCAGAGTCCAGATGATGGAAAGGGACAGGGGTTGGCCTTGCGCCAGAGCATCCAGGAACAGCCTATATTGTCCTCTGCCCCATGGAGAAGGCAGTGTGGAGTCTGAAATGGACAAGTGGAATTCGGCCAAGGATGGCTGGATCCGGATGCTGTCTGCCTCAAACCCTTCCCAGCCCGTGGCTTTCAGTATAAAATTCAGCCCCTTTCTGCAGCTCATGCTTGAGCCTCCTGTCCCCTCTTGGATCTCAGCTGCCCCCCACATTGGGCTGCACTCATGCTCCCTCCTGCTCCAGGACCTGGAGCTTGCAAAGCTCCCTCCTTGCCCCACTCAGGGTCTGCCCCTTCTCCAGACCCCCAGGTGTGCTCTGTCCATCCTCTCAGACCCTGCATGCTGAGATTTGGGTCTTGGGCAAAGGCAGATGCAGGCAAGATGGCTGTGAAGCCTGGTGTGGGGAGCGGGCGGCGGGGGCAAATAATGGGGGTGGTGTAGAGCAGGGAGGGGTGGAGGCAGCATCTTGGAAGCAGGGAGGATGTTGAGGCTTTGATGGAACAGCTCTGGGGCACTTGGAAGTGGTTGGGCTCAAGGGGAAGGAGGTAGCTTGACAGGAGCAATGGGACCTGGATGGCAAGGGCCCTGTGTGACCCTTGGGGGACTGCAGCAACCAGTGTGGATGACAGAGCACCCCACAGGGACAGATGGCTCTCGGACTCAGAGCTGCTGGGGTCGGTAACATATAGGGCTGGCATTCCCAACTGCGATGAGTGCCAAATATCCATATCAGGACCTGGCTTCTGCTACGCCCTTAGCAAGAAGAGCCTGAGCCCTATGATGCTCAGGGCTGGACCCCATGGCCAGTGCTTAAGGGAGTGGGTCTGGGGACTCCTTCCCCCCTTCTTGAGACACTGCATCCTTAGGTGATCGCATCTGCTGTCTTCTTTATGCCAACAATGCCTGTGTCTTTGTTTCCAGCGGTGACTTCTCTTTGGAGCCCCAGATGTACATGAGATCTCCTGTTGGATGCCTCCCAGGCATCCCCGACTTAACAAAGTGCTTCACACACCTCTCAAGTCACTGCTCTTCCTGGCCTCATGCGCTAGAACCATCTGTGTCCCACCTGGGGGCCTGCAGGGACCTGGGCGTCCTGGACAGGGACACCACCGAGGCTGTGAGCCTCCCCACTCACTCCATGTCCACAGCCATCGCCCTGGTCAGAGCTTCGTCCTCCTCACTGGCTTCCCTGTTCTGTTCCAGAAACTTCTGGTCCATTCTCCACTTGCAGTCGTAGGATCTTCTGAAATGTAAATCAGCAACGCCCATCCTTCGCTTCCACCGTTTGTGTTTCCCATTTCTGTTGACATCTTCGATCACTTGCTGCAAAGCCATTTGCACACTTTTCTTAACAGCCAGTTGTCTTTGACGATGAGGGGAGGGCCACAAGAATCTCAGGAGAGGGGCCAATGCCCTTGCTCGCTGGATCACAGGCAAGCACGTGCCTCTGGTGGGAGCCGCTCCTTGTATTTGTCAGGGTTCTTTGCAGGACAAAACCAATGGGACGTGTGAATACACAGAGATTTATTTTAAAGAGCTGGCTTCTATCATCACGGAGGCTGGCAAGTCTGAAACCTACAGGGAGGCCAGTGGCTGGGGACCCAGGGAAGAGCTGATGTGCAGTTCAAGGCCAAAGGCCATCTGGCATATGATTCTCTCTTGCTCAGGGGACATTGGTCTTTCCTTCTATTCAGGACTTCAACTGATTGGATGAGGCCCACCACTTTATGGAGGACATGTGCTTTACTCAAAGCCCACTGATTTAAATGTTAATCTCACCCAAAAACACCTTCACAGAAACATCCAGAATAATGTTTGCACAAATACCTGGGTACCGTGGCCCAGCCAAGCTGACACATAAAATTAATCATTGCACTCCTGGATGGGTATTTTGTTACTTGCAGCCCAAAGACTTCCCGATCTCACACACTAAAGTCCTTAGCACGCAGTCCACCACCTATAACATGATTTCCACGCCTCTTGGGGTCTGATATTTACCCTCTTTTCCTACCTTGTCCCTCTCAGGGCTTCCTCGGCCCCCCATGTGCCAGGTACACTGACTTCCTCTCCATTTCTTGAACTCACGGAGGTCTTTCCCACATCCAGCCTTGCACGTCCCTGAGCCCTACTGGTGGCCACCCTTGAAACCTCACCGTGTGTCCTTGGCACCTGAAGGCACCTAAAAGGCATCATGGTCACAGCTGCCTCCAACAACTCGAGGGGCTCAGAACCCTTTAATTCAGATCACCATGTGCTGCTGCTGTCCAGTGCCCCAGTGAAGTCCTTTTAAACTTGACATATCAGACATTTTTTATGATTTTAAAAGACAATGTGAATTTGGATTTCCCTTCTTGTTAGCCAATTTCTTCACCAGCTCTTCTTGCATTCTAGGCCCTCTGTAATACATTCTTTTCCTAAAGTACATTCTTTTAAAGCTTCTTTAGTGAAGGGCTGCTAATGGCAAACCTTCTCCACTTCTCTGAATTGTGTTGATCTGGAAAGATTTATTTATCTAAATTTTTTAAAAAAATAATTGATACATAATAATTTTATATACTTATGGGGTATGATGTGATATTTTGATATATGTATACATTGCAAAATGCTTAAATCAAGCTAATTAACCTATCTACCACTTCACATACTTATCATCTTTTATGAGGCATCAGCATTTAAAATCTACTCCTAGCAATTCTGAAATATAGATTACATTATTATGAACTACAGTCACCATGCTGTGCAATACATCTCAAAAACATATTCCTCCTAACTGAAACTTTGTACCCCTTAACCAACATCTTTCCATTCCCCCTCCCCTGTCCCCAGCATTCTAGTCTCTCTACTTCCATGACTTCAACTCTTTTAGATTCCAAAGATAAATGATATCTGTCACAGGTAAGCGACAAATACTTGGTATTTGTCTTTCTGTGTTGGGCTTATTTCACTTAGCATAACATTCTCCAAATTCATCCATGTTGTCACAAATGACAGAATTTTCTTTTTTCTTTTTTTTAAGATAGGGTCTCACTCTGTCACTGGAGTGCAGTGGCATCATCATAGTTCACTGCAACCTCAAACTCCTGACCTCAAGCGATCCTCCCAACTCAGTCTCCCAAAGTTCCAGGGTTACAGGTGTGAGCCACCATGCCTGGCCTCCTTTTATGTTTCTTAACTTCTTTCTTATTTTCTATCTTCTTATCCTTTGTGCTACATTCTTGATAATATCTTTAGATTTACCTTCTAGTTTACAAATTCCCTCTTCAGCCATGTCTAATTTGCTGCCTAACCCATCTGCTAAGTATTTTTTTTACAATAGCTTTATTGAGATATAATTTACATACCATAAAATTTACCCCTTTAAAGCATAGAATTCGGTGGTTTTTCATATATTTACAGTCATGCAACCATCATCACTATCTATTTTTAGAACATTTTTGTCATGCCCAAATGATTTTTATCACTTCATTTATTTATAGTGCCCATTATCAGTTACTTCCCATTCCTCCCTTTCCCCAGCACAAGGCAACCACTAATCTACCTTCTGTGTCCTTTTGGATTTTCCTGTTATGGACATTTCATACAAATGAAACCACATAATGTGTGTTTTTTTGTGACTGGCTTCTTCCTTCACTTATCATAAATCTTTTACGGTTTCTGCTGCCTTTTAATTTCAATGAAAAGTTTTTCATTTCTAGAGATTCTATTTTTTTCAGATAAGCATGGTGGTCAGTTTGACAGTGTCTTGTTCCTTATTAGATCTTAAACATAGTAAAGGTTAATTTTATGTTCTATATTTGACACCTTCAATTTAGAAAGCTTGCAGTGATTTGAATTTGTTGCTTGCTGTTGTTTCTGCTGAGTCTTACTTTGGAGGCTTTTCTTTGGATATTTGCTGAGTTTTGATTTTGAACTCATTTTTGATTCAGTTAAATCTGTGAGAATCCCAGTCCCTAAGTTGGGGGTTGCTTTTCTGAATGCAGGGGTATCACTGGCTTAGAGCCATCCTGGTTCCCTTGGGGAGCTTAGCATCCTGTGAGAGTTACCCAGTCTCCCTGTGAGGGCTCAGCCCTCTTCTCTCCCCAACCTCGCTGGAGTATTCTTGCATAACTTCCAATGACCGGTGTCAGCATCTCTGTGCCAGAGGGAAGGTACTTTGTCTGCCTTGTGTGGGCGGCAAGTGGAAAATGTTGGAGAATGAACCCCCAGAGCAGCCCTCAATCAATGCTTTCTGGGAGTTGCTGTAAAAATGCCTCAGTTCCTTCATCCCTTGGTGAAACCATTCTGAGGGTCACATTCCAAACCATTTCCCTGAGCTCCTTTATGAAACCAGGCTCCAGTTCCCCACAGTGGCAGTTCACTCAGTCCCACACCTTTGCTAGTCTCTTTCCCCACACCCAGGGCTCATTCCTGCACCTTCAACTACAGCCTGGTCCTGAATCCTTGCCTCAGGCTCTGCATTTGAGAGAATCCGCACCAAGACCTGAGGCCTCAGGCCCAGTGCAGGTCCAGGCTCTGCCCAGGACTACTTTGGCTTCCACATCAGCCTCCTGATCAGCAGACAGGCTTTGTGGCTCTGTTATCTTATTTACATATTTATTTATGGATTCAGACATTTCTTCTACTTTCCTGAGAGCTCTGCAATGCTTTGAAAGGAATTGTGTTTGGGCCAGGCTCCAGTTCTTACCCTCTGCACCTTAACAATCTCACCTCCTCACTCAGGTCTCAGCTAAAATGTCACATCCTCAGGAGAAGCTTTCCCTGACCCTAATGCAAACAAGGGTCCTACTATGCTTTCTTGTCCACCTCTTCCTCTGCCACCATTCTTCTGCAGCTGCACAGTGGAGTGGTAAGGTATACAGGCTTTGGGGCCCACACTACTTGGGTCCCAACATTGGCTGTGTCACCTGGTCACTGTGGGACCCTGAGCAGGGAGCTCAGTTTCTCTGTGCTTGGTCTCCTGGTCTGTAGAATAATAGAAATGATAGTAATATCTGCACAGGAGGGCTGTTGTGAGACTGTGATGAGATGATACACATGAAGTGTTTAGAACAATTGGAACACATAGTTTGTGCTCAATAAACGTTAGCTATAACGGGCACGTCTTGCAAAGGTACACTGCATTAGTGATAACCACGTGTCCCACGTAAGAGCCAGGACAGCAGAAACCACGTCTGTCTTTCCATCGCCTTTCCCAGGGCCCAAAGCAGCCCAGGTCAGCGGTTTTGTGGTCGAGTGAATGAAGGTAGGACGAACACCACTAAAGGCAGACTGCGGCTTACCCAGTGCCCAGCAGAGAAGGATCCGGGCACCGGGGCGGCAAGCGCGAAGGCGCAGCACCTTGGAAGGCCCGTGGGGCAGGGCGGGAAGGCGGGAGAGGAAGATAAGAAGCTGGCTGAAGCCTCGAATACTCAGGCCAGCATTTGGGTCTTGCTCTCTGGGTGCGGGTGTCGTTGGCAACAGAAGTCTCCGGGGCTGCAGCTTCTGGTGGGGTCTTCACGGATGCTCATAGGAGGAGAACCGCCGAGAACAATCGGAAACGGGGATGAGGAGGGAGGGGCCCAGGATTGGAAGTCTGGTCCCAGAGGTCTGCGAACAGGGACCTGAGCGGAGCACAGTGGCTCTTCACTCCTCTCCTTTCTGAGTTTCTGTCCGTTTTGCTTCCTTTCGCAATAAACGTTCTTCTGAGAAATTCCAAGGGGAATCTCAGCCAAGCAGAGCGGGGAAGGACCCTGCCCACGCCTGGCAGGGGGACGTGGAGGTGGGGAGGAGTGAGGGGGCGGGGGGCAGCGGAAGAGGGCGCGGGGACCCGGGACAGCCAGCGCGCGAGAGCGAGGAGGCGCGGGAAGACCGGGGCCAGCGACCTGCCGTGGGGCCGCGAGCTCCGGGCGCCCCCGCCCCACGCGTATCCGCTGCCCCCGCCCCCCGCGCGGCCCCCGCCCCGGCTCCGCCCCGCCCCTCGCGCGGGGTCCGCGTCTGCGGCTGCGTTCCCCGAAAGACGAGGCTGCGCCCGGGTTCCGGTCCGCAGGGAGACCGAAGGGCATCGCTCCCAGCGCAGCGCACGCCGCCCGAGCCCGGAGTGCGGACACCCCCGGGATGTGAGTGCGCCCCCCGACCCCGAGGCCCGCGCTCCACGCCCCGATCCGCGGTGAGCGCCGAGGCGCGCGCGCGGGAGGCCAGGAGGGGACTCGGTGCGGGGTTCCCGGCCCCCCAGCCCAGGGGTGGGGGTGGGGACGTGGCGCGCACCCCTCCCCCAGTCAGCAGGTACGGTCGGCTCTCTCCTCCTGCTGCCCTTTCCTGTCCGGACGCACCCACAGCTCCCCAGGGAGGAGAAGACACCCCCCCATACAGGTGCCGGGCTTGGGGAGGGGGCACCTCGGGCTGTCACCTCGCCTGAGAGGGCAGACCTTTTCTCCCTGCGGGGATGCTGTGATAGTGGACCCTCTGGGGGATGGGCTGGGGGTGGGGCTTTCGAGGTTGAGGCCGATCCCCCGCCTTGAATTCCGGGGAGAAGGTTGCATTCTGAGGCTGGAAGAGGGTATGGTCCTTGGGGCTGGGTCACCTGACTGAGGCTTCTCCCCGCCAGGCCTGCGCCCCAGAGGACCCCCGCCCACAGCCCCCGCACTTCCCCCAGGCCCGCCCTGAGCATGCTGCCTGCAGCCATGAAGGGCCTCGGTCTGGCGCTGCTGGCCATCCTGCTGTGCTCCGCGCCCGGTGAGTGGGGGCCCGCGGGGGGCTGGGTCGGGTTTCCCCAGGAGAGCCCGTGGCTGGCTGGCTGCTCCTGAAGAAGCCTGGCTGGGCCGTGAGGCCGCCGTTCTCCGACGGTTCCCACTGTGTCTCCTGGAAAGCCCACACCCCCTCCTGGACCCCGGCGACCCCAGCCCGGCCCTTGCGCGCTCCGCGCCAGCCACGCGGGCCTCTTCCAGTGTCTGAGGGCGCCGACAGCTTTTCCTTCGGGCCTTGTGCGGGTGGGCGGCTGGTCCTGCATGGATGTCCTCGCTCCCGAGGGCAGGGCCTGGTTCTTGCCCCATCACTTCTCAGAGCCTCACCGGGCCTCCCATCAAATCCAGTTTGGCCCTTCCTGGCTTGGAACCTACAGAACTTTGGGGGGGTGTGTGAGGTGGGGTAGGAGTGTGCAGGAGTCACTGTAGGTGTGAGATATGTGTGGCCAGGTGTGTAATTATGTGGGAGGGGGGCAGGGAGGGACTATAGGACTCCAGAGTCCAGGATGGTCACAGGTTGTCCCAGGGCCTCCCCTCCAGGGGTCAGTCTGGCTACCCAATCCTGTGGGGTGGGAGCCTGAGCCTCCACCGTCAGGGTTCTGCTAGGAGTGCCTGCAGCTGGCAGGGAGGGTGAGGGGTGCAGGGGCCTGGCTGGCCTCTGGTCATCCTCCTCCCTCTGTCCTGCCCAGCTCATGGCCTGTGGTGCCAGGACTGCACCCTGACTACCAACTCCAGCCATTGCACCCCGAAGCAGTGCCAGCCGTCAGACACAGTGTGCGCCAGTGTCCGAATCACTGATCCCAGCAGCAGTAAGTTGGGCTCTTGGGAGAGATTGGAGGTGTTCTCTGAGCCCCTCTGGCTTGGGAGAAGAACATGGGTCTGTGTCAGCATGCTGCCCTGCTGCGTGGCAGTGAGCAGGTGCTTATCCCTCCCTGGCTCCATGTTAGCCCCTTCCACATAGTTGGGAACAGCGTGGGTGGGCCAAGGGCTGCCCTGGAGGGGCCTGGGCTGGGTCCTGGGGAGGGTGGGGCATAGAGGGCTAGGGAAGACCCCTTCCCAGACCCTACTTTCTCTTCCCCAGGCAGGAAGGATCATTCCGTGAACAAGATGTGTGCCTCTTCCTGCGACTTCGTTAAGCGGCACTTTTTCTCAGACTATCTGATGGGGTTTATTAACTCTGGGATCTTAAAAGTCGAGGTGGACTGCTGCGAGAAGGATTTGTGCAATGGGGCGGCCGGGGCGGGACGCAGCCCCTGGGCCCTGGCTGGGGGGCTGCTGCTCAGCCTGGGGCCTGCCCTGCTCTGGGCTGGGCCCTGAGGTCTGCTGCCTCCTAGAGGCTTCTGAGCTCTGTTCGCTTGGGCTCGTCACTGCCCCCTCCCCAGCCTGGCCTGGCTGGGGCTCGGGGCAGTCTCGGCCCAGCTCCGTGGCCTGTGGCTCTCACCCCTCCCCAGATATGAGACCTGCCTGTCTCTCTACCAGCTCCAAGTCCCAGGCAGCCAGATGTCTCCAGTAGACCAGGTGTCTGGGCAGGAGGCCTGGGGGTGAGGGCAGGGGGTTGGGACCTCCAGGTCCCAGAGGGGAGGTGAGGCCAAGCCAGACACAGCCCAACAGCCTGGCTGTAAAGGCATCTTCTACGGAGAAATAAAGTCACTTATGAGTCCTGAGACCCGGGTCTGAGCCTGGGAGTCGGGGCGTGGTCGTGGGGGATTGTCCTGGCTGAGAGCAGGGAGTGAGGTGCTGAGAAAGCAGAAACGGTGGGCCGGGGGTTCACCCATGCTCAGGAGCCTGGGGGCAGAGGGTGCTGGGTGCGTGTGCTGTGGCTTCTGGGGCCTGGCGAGGTTTGGGAGCACTTGTGGGGGCGGAGTTAAGATGAACAAGATCACAGGATGGATGGGGGCGGGGGGGGCGGGGATGTGGGTGGCGTTGGAACTGTGTGTGCACACACCACGGATGCCAGATGGGCATACATGCACACACCTGTACCCGCAGTGACATTCCGTATCCACACCCTGCTTGCACACACACGGGCTCACTCCCACAGGCGTCCCCACGCACATGCACTGGAATGTTGACATCATACCAGCTCAAACTGCTGTGTCCCAATGCACCTGTGCATGCCTGCCCCGGATGCTCAGTGTCCAGCAGACACGTGGGCAGTCGCAGATGCATAGACGTGCTGGTGTGTGAGTGTCCTCTGGCTCCTGCCGGGCTCTCTTACCCCTTGGGGGTGGTCAGTGCTGGGGGCCAGCTCCCCTGAGCCTCCAGCCAGCTGAGAGCCACTGGAGCTGCTCCAGGCTGAGTGGAGACCCTGCCTCACTGGACATCCACCCCTCTGGCCAGGGGCTGAGGAAACCGACCTGCCTCATGGGCTGGCACAGATGGCCTGGGCACTGTGCTGAACAGGGAAGACCCAGCCAGGCAGCTGTTCCAGCTGTGGGTTGCCAGTTTCATCCCTGCATCCCTGATCCACCCCAGCCTCCCTCACCCACTGGCCACAGTGCTCAGTACTCCACCAGTGGCTCGTCCCGTGGCCCAGGCTCACCATGCGATGCTTGGCAGACACCCCTGGGTTTCTCTGGGGCCTGATCTTTGGCCAGTACTTGCTGATGCCACCTGTGGCTGACCCAGACCTGTGATCACTGCTGAGTCCTGGACTTCTTGGAAGAAAAATGGTTCCTGTAAGAGCTGGTTTTGGCATTCCTCCCAGAGCGATGGAGAGAAATCTGGGGTGCAGGGTGGTGAACCAGGGAGAGAGCGGGCAAGGCCTTCAGCCCTCACCGGGAAATGGTGTCAGCCCCCTGCCGGTGGACGCAGCTGAGGGACTTTTCCACAGATAGCCGGCTCGTTTGCTGCTCACTGTGTACCCCTGGCCCCTCCCTGCCACCCCACCCCCTTCAGTAAAGTGTGCTGTCCTCGGCTTGTGTCTGGTGTTTTGGGGGCCTGGGGACTGCAGAGAAGCTTGAGAATTTAGAAGAGACAGGAAGCCAGAGCCAGTGAAGACCCCTGGGCAATGGAACACCACCCCCGCAAGCCTTGGCGGTGTAGGGAGGACGTCCCATGGGGATGAAGTTTGAGCCAGTTTCCACTTAAATATTTGTGTGCTGAATTTATTATCTCAGGGAAGTATTTAAAAACACAAAAGGAGCACCTCACATCTTTGAAGAATTATATAAAATTAGAAGAGCTGCCCTCTGCCTTTCCTTTCCCTTCCCCTCTGGATGGAGGGGTTTTGGGGGCGCAGGGAGCACACCGCCAGACCTCCACGTCTCAGCTCCCACCTCTGCTCAGCCAGTTCCCTCCTCTCTACCACAGTTTACCCACCGTCCCTCCGCAGCAAACAAAATTGTCTTTGAAGGGTGGAGCTCCACAGCGCTGTGAAGTGTTTAGGGCGGCACATGGGCAGTGCCGCCCCAGCCTTGTTACCGAGCAGGTCACCAGCAGCAGCCTTCCCTGTCTGTACGTCTAGGGCAACCTTTCGTTTTCCATGTCTGCTTAGTATTCCCTCAAGTGAGCGGACTATTGTTTATTTAACCATCCCTCATTGGTGGGCATCATTTCCAGTGTTTTGTCATCAGCAACACTGAAGTGACCGTCCTTGACCTCATGTCTTTATGGGCTCAAGTGGTTATCCATGGGGCTTGATTCCTAGAAGGGGTCACTGATCGAGAGGAAATCTACTAGAAAGGGAAACAGCTGCCAGTAAGAAGGCGATGTCGATTTACATTCCCGCCAGTTCCTCACACCCTCGCTTGTAGTGGGTGTTACTCGACGGCAGGAAGGTTTGCCAGTCCTGTAGACAAAATGTAGACTCCTAATGTCTTCTGTGTCTGGTTCTGTAATTGCCTGAGCGCATCCTCTGCCTTGCCTGCCTGTCATGGCATTCATCTTTTTCCTACCGATTTGTACAACCCTTTGTGTGTCAGGGACATGAACCTTCCCCATGTTGTATGTTCTGCAAGTATTTTCCTGTAATCTGTCGCTTGTGTCTTTGTGTCTTTGTGTCACTGTACCTATATGTATGTTTTAAAGTTCGATGTGGTCGAATCTGTCTAATTGTTTTTTTTGTGGTTTGGGGCTTCATATCTTAGGGGAATCTCCTCCACCCCTATCTTATGAAAAGTCTCTCTATTTCCTTCTGATATTTTTATGGATTTGGTTATTGCAGTCAGGTGTCCAGTCCATCCGGGGCTTATTTCTAATGTGGCAGGAGGTGGGGAAGTCCTTATATAAGCCCCTGATTTAGCTTGCCACCTTTAAGATAGAATGTGTCCTGGCTGGGTGGCATGGCTGATGCCTGTAATCCTAGCACTCTGGGAGGCTGAGGTGGGAAGATCGCTTGAGATCAGGAGTTCAAGACCAGCCTGAGCAAGAGCGAGACCCCGTCTCTACTAAAAACAGAAAAAATTAGCCAGTCATGGTGGTGCCTGTAGTCCTAGCTACTCGGGAGGCTGAGGCAGGAGGATCGCTTGAGCCCAGGGGTCTGAGGTTGCTGTGAGCTAGGCTGACGCCACAGCACTGTAGCCCGGGTGACAAAGCAAGACTCTGTGTCAAAAGAAAAGGGAAAAAAGAAAAAAAAAAGAATGCATCTCACATGTTTCCAAGCTGCCACCCTTGGGGCTTTCAAGGCCACTTTGTCGCGGGTCATTTCACATCGCGACGTTTTGATGATGGCAGCTTTGCAGCATGTTCAGCAGCTGGTAGGGCAAGTGCCCCCCTCACTTCTTTTTTAAAAAGTTATTGCTGCTTCTCACAATTTATTCTTACAGATGAATTTTAGGATCCAGTGGCCAAGGTCCAGAGTAACACTATTAGACGTTGAGGAGAGTTATTTCCTGTGTTAATTCTTTACTGTGTTAATTCTTCCCACTCAGAAACTCGTTGCATCTCGTCTTTACTTAGCCTCCTAAGTATTATCCCTCTGTGCAGTTTTATAGTGTTCTTCGTGTGGGTTGTGTCTCTTCCTTGATGTATTGCTAGGTAGTTTATGGTTTTCTAGTGTTGTAAATGAGATTTCCCCTTTTTCCTTTAAATTTGGCCATTTTCAGTTTGGTGAGCTGATGATTTTATTTTCTCAGTGATATTCTTTTTGGAAGTTCCCCCACCCCATTCAAGTGGATGAACTTGGGTGCTTGTTACCTGAGGGGAGAGGTTGATAGGGCAGACCCCGTTGAAGCCCTTGGATCTCTGGCCTTTGTGTTTCCAAAAGCGAAAGCCCACGTTGCCATGGGCCTCTCTCAGACAATGTCATGACGGAGGGCGTGAGTCTGAGGAGGACTCTCTCAGAGCACTTCAAGATACAAAGGCGCGAAGGAGTGGGACTTCCCTCACACTAGGATGGGACACCCTGGGTGGGCAGGGAGAGAGGACGTGGGGAGCTGATAAGGGCTGAGACCGGAGGCCCAGAGAGAGGCTCCACGAGGCTTCCTGGGCTGTGTTTCCAAGAGGCCTGGGACTCAAAGCGTTGCCATCGCAGGTCAAGGCAGGCGGGCCACAGACGACCTCAGAACCGACAGGCTGTTACAGAAACAAGAGACCCAGAAACAAGAGGGTGGGGTAAGGGACTCCGATAAGGCACACTGGTTAATGTGTGCATTAACCAGTGGTCGAGGACCATGGGGACCAAGGGATGTTTCGATAGTTGTATGAGTAGACGGACTTGTCATCCTGCCCCGTCAGACACAGCCTGGGAAGGAAAATACGGAATGCCGCATTGACCATGACGTCAAGCTTCTGCCACCCCGGTAAGATGGGTGGATCTAGAGATAAAAACCGTGGGGATACCGAGGTCGCATTTGTGGACTGGGCTCACAGTCTCCTCTTTAGCGTGTTGTCCGGCCTCTTGGCTGTAGACCAGAGCCCGCCTGAGCTGGTGTAAGCAGAAGGTTTAATGAGGGACTTTGCTGGGAGGACTGGAAGCCCGGGGTCCAGGCGTGGCCTCCGGGAAACACCTGGAGCATGTGGTGGAGCTGGCCTGGCTGGCACTGCCCCTACCTGGCCTGGCCTAGGGCCTGTGCCGCCTGCATAGCACTTCTTGGCTGTGCTGCCCGGATGTGTCTCCTTGGCAGAGGCAAAGTCCTAGCTATGCCCTAGGAGCTGGGAAGATGCAAGATGTGGTTTCAGAATTCTGCAAGGAGAAAGTGGGATCCACGATGCAGGAACTATCAGAAATGTACAGAGGGCGTTTGGGTGATTTGAGGCAGCCACAAATAACAGTACAATGGCTGTAAGGAGAGGTACTTGTTTTTGAATGCACATATTCCTAAATTCCATTATGACCAGAAGATCTTACATTTTCAAGGTATACAACCATATAATCTACAGATAAAGACAATTTGGTCTTCCAGTATTTATATGTAGATAGCTTATTCAGTTTCTGTGTCTGTTGTATTAGAGGGACTTCCAAAGCATAGCTGAGTAATGACAGTGACCCGGGGGTGTCTGTGTTAAAGGAAGGTGTTTCCTGTTACACCGTAAAATGATGCTTGCTGTTGGATTTGAAAATCAGTCTTTATTTAGCTGAGACTCTTTATTTATTTATATGTCAATTAGATTTTTATTAGGAATGGCTGATGAATTTAAAAGAAATGTCCTTTCATCATCTATTGATATAACTACATATTTCTCTCATTTAATGAGCAGCTAATAGAGTGAGTTCTATTGCTAGTTTTCTTAGTGGTGAGCCACCTTGGCACTTGAGATATTATTCTTTGAAACCACTACCAGATTCAAATGGCCAGGATTTGGTTAGGATATTTCCATTGTAGGGCATTTGATCACTTTCAGATTGGGATATGTCCATAGTTTTCCTTTTGATATCTTTACCAGGAACATATGAGCTGTTTCCCACCTCTCTGGAGCAGTCTGGCTGCTTAGGGGTCAGGTCCCAAGTAGGAGCTTTGAGGTTCTTCTGCCTCCGTCCCGGGGGTGGCTGGGCAGGGAAAATGCCAGGTCAGTGGTGATCTGGGCCCTCCCTTTCCTACCTGCACAGTGGGTGCTGGGCCCCTCAGTGGGGCTAAGCCCTGCGGCTTCCAGAGCACATCCATCTCCCTATTATGGCCCAGTTACAGGTCTGATTATGACCACTTTATACCTGGGGAACAAATTTAGAAGAGGTAAAGATGTGGATGTACCAAAATCTTCACTGGGCCGGGCGCAGTGGCTCACGCCTGTAATCCTAGCTCTCTGGGAGGCCGAGGCGGGCGGATTGTTTGAGCTCAGGAGTTCGAAACCAGCCTGAGCAAGAGCGAGATCCCATCTCTACCAAAAATAGAAAGAAATTAATTGGACA
>CAUYSK010067844.1:0-31149 GCA_963575035.1 Avahi laniger | reverse complement strand
TACTCAATCATAAGAAATGATGACGATCTAGTACCTCTCACACTTTCCTGGACGAAACTTAGGCCCATCATCCAAAGTGAGGCACCACAAGAGCAGAAGAAAGGGATCCATTTGTACTCGTCATGAAATTGGTACTAACTGATCAACACTAGGGTGATCACATGGCAGAAATACTCTCCAGGGATTAGAGGGATGGGGGGCGAATCTACAACTAAAGGACACGGGGAGCACTAAAGGGAGGGAAGGGCACGCTTTTAACCTGCATTTGGGGAAGGCAAAGACATAAAGTATAACTAGAATGTTTGTACCCTCACAATACCTTGGAATAATAATAAAAAAAAAAAACATACATTAAAGAAAACACTAAAAAAAAAAAAAAGAAAGAAATTCTAGTATTTGATAGTAAAAACAAGATAGGTAGAACCGACACCTTTTTCTTTTCTAAATTATTAATATTTTAAATTGACAAATTATAATTGTATAGATTTGTGGGTTATAATGTGATGTTTTGACATGTTTAAAATATGAATTGATTGACTTAATCATTCCAAATCTCTCTTAAAGTAGGAAAAATAGTGGTAGGATATAAATAATATTTCAATTCTACTAATCATGGTGTGACCCTAAAATGACTACCTTTATAATATTAATTATGAAAGCAAAATGATGCATTAATTTCAAATTTTAAAGTAAATTTAAAAACAAGATTAATAATATGAAGCCATGAAGTGAGGATTATAAAGAAGAATATATGGGACTTTTTTTAATTTCAAATATCTATTAGGTGATTTACAGGAATATAGAGAAATAAATCTACTAATAAATCTACCAATAATTAAAATATTTTGGGAGAAAACTTTGAATTGTCACCTTCATGCACACAGTTTTATAGAACAGTATTTTAAAGAATAATATGCTTATTTCATATAAAAACGGCCCTTAAATAACACAGAATGTATACAATATATTTATAGTTTAAAAATAATTAAGTTAGAATACAAAGGATAATTCAAAATGACCTTGTCATAATAATAATCTGGATGTGGTAATATCTTAGTGAGCGATATTACAATTTTAAACTAGGTGTCATTTAAACTATTCTGTGAAGAAACGGAATAATATGTTGTACATAATAGTGCATTATTATTTTACAACAAAAAATATAACATGGTCATCATGTAATGTGTGTATGCTAGTAGGCTTTTCCTCCTTAACTGAATTTGTCTGTTGAAGAGAAGCATGAAAAATAAGGAATACATTGGCCAAAGACCTCAAATCTAAGCTGGATAAGGAATAAATACGTAAGCATATAGGTAAAGAGTGTAGTGTCTTGACTCTGGTAGATATGTGCATGAATGCTAATTTACCACTTACTAGCTTTGACAAATGATATTAATATTATTCACAGATTCTTATAAATAATGAGATAATGAATATAAAAGAATTTGGGACAGTGATTCTTATATCTAATTTACTTAATAGATATTAGCTGTTATTCAGAAATTCCATTAGATTTAGGGAGGCCTAGAGTTTATACTATTTTGTGTATCATTTATAAAAAAATAATATGAAATTAAGTATAAAATAAATATTTATTTAGAAATGGAATAAATCATAAGAAATTACAAGTAATTTTTTACAAGTAAACAATATTGCCAACATCACAAGATCAGGGAAATAACATAATATTTCTAATATGAACTGCCTAATGTACCATATAATGTACATTTTTCTTAAATTTGTATCTGTATAACTTTCAATTGCCTCTTCTATAGCAATAGTTACATGTTACTATTTACAGAGAAAATAGAAATATTATTTAGTCATCTGCTTGCATAATTGATCAATTTTTAAATTTTAATCCTTGATTTTTGGGGGCATCAATAAATGCAACTTCACATATGCATATATTTGTGTGTAGTCCTGTTACTGATTTGTGTCTTATACACATAGGGATTCTAATCAATTTCTATTTTTGTAATTTTCAGTTCAAATGAAAAAATGATGTAGTTATAATTGTGTATGCTGCCTTATTGACTATGTTTCTGTCAAGGGAAATCATCCATTTGGAAAGTATCAGTGAAAACCAAATCTTCAATAACAATTTTAGTCATCTGATTATTAAAAAAGTATACTTTCCACAAAGTACTTGGAATTCTGTACTTTGAAACTTGTTTTTTCCATCCCAAGCCACATATTTCAGTGTCCAGTGCCTAGACACTTCATAATATGATTAATCTCTGGTCGTGCACTTTGGGCAATGATGCCCACCTAGAGAGTTTCTATATTTGGTGTCATCATTTCAGAAGCCATTTTCCTGGTGAGATGGACATCAAAAATTTAATGCCATCCATAAGTGATAGCTAACTGCATGCATGTCTCCCACCAAGTCCAAACTTTCCTTAGCAAGAATGGAAAATTTAAGTGCAAGTTGACCAGAAGTAAAATTGATTGTGGCTACTCTGATTACCCTCTCCACCTACCACCCATGCAGACAAGGCAAAGTATAGCAGAAGAAAAATCAGAGAAAAAAGAGAAAGCAGACTTAACGAACTGCCATTACAGTATCTTCAATATTCAAATTATTTTTTAAAGAATGACAATGTGAATATACTTCCAGTATTCCCACCCACCCACTCAGAACCTTAGAAGGGACCCATGTTAGTGAAGGGCCATAAACTTCACTTCATTGGCCTCATATTAAATCAGTCCGCTTTTATCATTATATTTAACAGCTTGCACTGATGATAAACATTTTAAGGTACAAAAAGCAATTGAAGTAAAACAACTCTGTGCTTTTAATCTACTTACTTTGAATTCTATAGTTTTATCCTTTTAAAATTCTGGTTTTATCGTCTCTGAAATGGGTATCATGATTCATTCTTTAAGAGTTTCCGTATAATGAAACATATTGGTCTTTTCTAGGAAAAAGAGCTCTCTCTCTCTCTTCTCTTTTCTCTCTCTGATCCTTCCTTCTTAAGTATATTTTCATGATTTTTAAAAATATTTTATAAGGATTAATGTTATTTTTCATTTTGTTAATTTTTTTCTTATGTAACCAGTGAGAACCTCTTCAAACATGCTAATGCAGTCTTTTGGCAAACCATCAGTTTTTCAAAAACTTTCTGATTTCTGTTAGGAAAAGATATTCCAGGCTCAGCTTTCATTCTCCCCGACCCATACGTGAAATTAGCAGTTTTCAAAAGATCACCAGTTCTGTTTAGTGAACAAAGATTTTTAGAAATCAAAATCTGTGCGCTAGGTCATCACTGGTGTGTTATTACTTCAAGCCCCTTTCAGTAGGATGCAAATGAGAGGTAAAAAGAAGGGATGCACATTAGTTTTGAAAGACATTTATCTCATTATAAGTGAAATAATCCTTTAATTAACATAACATTTTTGTCAATTTTTTATGTCTTTTGCTTAATTTTCTATGTGTTTTGGTCTTTCTTTTCTTCAACTTAAAAGTCCTCTATTTTAAAAGGAGATTAGTTCTTTATCTGTGTTTATGCTAATGGGCATTTTCTAAAAGTTGAGATTTATATTTTGATGTTGCTTATATTTATGATTTTTGCTTTAAATGTAACTTTTTCCCCCTCAAATGATTATCTTTTTTAACAAAAGAATTAATTATATATTGGATAATTCCCCAGAGATTTTAAATGTCTTTTTCTTATATAAAATATCATTAAAATCTTGGGTCTGTGTCCACAATTATTATTCCTTTCCGCTGAACCTTATAGCTATTCATGCACAAATGCATTTGAATAGAGACATTATAGAATGCTTTAATATCTGATAGGAAAAGTTCCTTGTAAAATCTCTGATTTGAGGGGCTCTGTAGTTACTTTTATGTGTTATTTTTTATATGCATTTTAGAGTAAATAAGTCTAGTTTTAGAAGACTATACATATTGTTATTTTTAATGACATTGCATTAAATGAATATATATTTAAATTGGATTTATTTACTTTTTAGAGACAGACATCTTGCTCTGGTGCCCAGGCTGGAGTACAATGGCTATTCACAGGCACAATCATTACAGGGCACTGCAGCTTTCAAGGATTCTCCTGCCTCAGCCTCCTCAATAGCTGGGACTACAGGTGTGCGTCACAGCACCTGGCTTAAATACATATATTGAATAGAAGTATAAAGCCATCTTTATAATTATGAATCATCCTGTCAAAAAACAGGGTAATATTTTCGTTTGTTCAAATAAATTCTTCTTCTCTTCAGAAGTGTTTTAACTCTTCCTCATGATTTTGTATAATTTGTTTTCACTTAACTCTGAAGCATTTCAAGTCTTTTACTGCTATTGTAAATGGGATATATTGTTTTTTAAACAGTTTCACTGAGATAAAATTGGCCTATTATATTTTAAGTGGTTGTTGTATCTTATAAAGATTTTGTTTTTATAAATTGTTGCTTTTTTGAATTTTTTCACTTTGTGTTGTCTTGATTATCTTCAGAGCTCTGGGTATACTACCATAAGAAATATAATTATACATATGTTTCTAATTCATATACCTCAGTTTTTTTGTCTTGTTTTTAATTTTATTGTCTAATGCTTCATATACAAATGTTGTATAGTTGGAATAGAGCTGGCATTCTTACATTATTTATGACTTTAGTCGAAATGTATTCCTATGATGTTGGTTTTTAGACTGAGGTTTATAGTTTTTACTATGATGAAAATGTCCATAAATTTTCATTTTAATGAGTGTTCTTATCAACAAGTCATGCATAAATTAACTGAAGGTCTAAGATGTGAACAAAATCACATGATTTTCACTTTAAAATTTAATAATATGATGTACTTCTTAACATTGATCCATGTATTCATTCCTTAAATAAATAGCATCTACTTGTGATGTTATATAAGATTATATTTGGTAACAATTTTTGTTCCATCTTTATCAGATATAAGTTTTAATAAAATTTTAAAACTATAAAGTTTCTTTCATTTCTTAGAGTTCAAAACCATTTTTAAAGAATTGGTACTATCTGACCTTTTAGGTATTCTACTACAATTCCCTATAATCATCTGCTTGATGTTTTCAATGGGAAAACAATTTAATGTACTTATCTATTCCTTGTAAGGTAATTATTGTGATAAAGCATTTTATCATGATTGAATTAATTTTGTTAAATTTCATTTCCCTAGTAAACAATTCATTTAGCAAAGGCTGGGAGGCAGTGCAAGTAGTCTCCATTAATTCTTTCTTTGCTTATTATTTTTTAGTTTTATGTAATTATTATCTGCATGTCATTTCTGTTCTTATATTTACTCACTATTTCTCCACTTTAACTTTGATAATACTAGGCAGTGGTTGGTCTATTTTTGTTGGTTTTTTTTCAAAGAAACAAAATATGATTTATATATTGGTTCTACTCTTTTTTTTCCCATGTCATTGATTTCTCTTTTTATCTTAATTATATTTTCATTCACCTAATTTTTTATGCCTTTTGTTGGTTTTATTCTTTTTTTTCATGCTGAGAATTAGCTAAAAGAATCCTCAGAATATAGCGATATGTTTCTACTATTCTAATCATTATTTATATTCTTTAGTCTAATATTGTTTTCGAATTATATTTTTATATATTTGGTTTTTCAAAAGGCATTTTCAAAAGTAAATGTATGTATTAAATCACTGATTTTAATCTATGACATTTTATAAAAATACACATTTTTAAAAAAATCTTTGTTTTTAATCATACTATCTCTGATGAATCATTTTTTGCAACAAAACAATCTCACAAAAGATGGTTAATTTAAGATAAACATTTATTCCTATTAGTAAAATGAAACCTACAACAGAGACACAAAGACATCAATTCAAGAAGAAATGAGAAATTAGCAGCAACAAAATCTTGGACCCGAAAAGTAACTGGATGGATATTAAATAATTTAGCAAACCTTAGAAAATGTAATCTTAATCCGACAATGAAGTAAAGTGAATATTAAATTATAAAGTAAAAATCCTCCAAAGTCTCAAGAATTTTTACCATTAAGGACCTTTTAAGCCAGTAAATTTTTGGTAGGTAAAAATCCAAACCTTACTGCCCATCAATACATGAGTGGATTGATAAAATGTAGTATATGCATACCATGGAATACTACTCAACTACAAAAAACAATGATGAACTAGCACCTTTTATATTATCCTGGATAGAGACTAAGCCCTTCGTCCAAAGTGAGGTATCATAAGGAGGGAAAAACATGCACTACATGCACTCGCCATCAAACTGGTACTAACTGACCAACACTAAGGTGTTCACATGGTAGTCTTACTCATTGGGTGCCAGTGGGGGTGGAGTCGGGGGTATAAACCCACAACTAATGGAAGGGGAACGCACTGCATGGGGGAGGGACATGCTTGTAGCTCTGGCTTGGGCGGTGCAAACACATTACATGTAACCAAAATGTTTGTACCCCCATAATATCCTGAATATATAAAAAAAATTCTCTTTAAAAAGTAATTATCAGAGATACAGAAAAAGTATTTAAACATTCATATGAAAAACCCTAAAACCAAAGTAGTAAAATGGCCATAAAATAAATACAATAAATCATTACTTACCATGTCCACTGTGGCGTGCTGCTTGTGGCTTCCAGTATATTTCATCCTTTCTGTCTACACTTGTTTAAAATCCGAACTTATCTTTCCTGTACTTTACTTTTCAAACTATCAGTATGAAGTTTGACAGTTGATATTTCTGACATTTCACTTTGACACTTCTTGTTTTATTTTTATTGTGAAGACACATCCTCAGTCTTTCACACACATGTTTTGGCTTATGATTAAGTTTCAAATTGTTTTTTATAGCAATTTTGGTGAACTCATGGATAAGTCAAAAATTTGTGTTATTTTCAAATATGAGTTCTACCATGAAACCAATGCAGCGCAGAAAGCTCAAAATACCAACAAATGTTTGGGAAGGATGTGAGTAATGGATGCACAGTACATAGATGGTTTGAAAAGTTCTTTTCTGATAATTTTAATCTTGAAAATAAACTATGTGTGTGACCTGAGACCAAGGTGGATAATGATGACGTGAAAGCTGTAGTATAAATGAATCCATCTCAACCTATGTAAGAATTGGCAGCAAGGTTTGACATTACTATTCCAACAATATTGGATGATTTGAAACAATGGACAAGGTAAAAAACCTGGATAGATGGGCTCCACATGAATTAAATGAGCATCAGAAGAGAAATAGTCTCGAAGTTTGCCTTTCTTTGCTGTCACAACATAAAGGTGAACCATTTCTACACCATATTGTGACATATGATGAAAATTGGATTCTTTCTGATAATCACAAGTGTTCAACAGGTGGTTGAATAAAGATGAAGCACCAAAACACAGTCCAAAACCAAATATTCATCAAAAAAAGCTAATTGTGTCTGGTGACCCAGCGCTGGTATTATCTGCAACAGCTTCATGAAACCTGATGATGAGGATGCTTGTGACCAGCTGAGATTGGTCACTAGAGACAGGCCAATCCTCTTGTGTGACAACATTTGACATGTCTCACAAATAACACTGCTCAAACTACAGAAGCTGGACTTGGAGACTCTGTCATTCGCCGTATTCACCAGACCTTGCCCCAACTTACTACCACTTCTTCCAGGCTTTGGACCACTTACTGCAAGGAAAAATATTCAATTCTCAACAAGCTACAGAAAACGCCTTTCCCAATTTCATCGCTACTCGCTCTCCAGGCTTCTTTACTGCTGTCATAAACAAGCTACCGTTAAGATGGCAAAACTGTGTCGCTGGTTTAGGCACATCCTGTGACTAACTGTACTTCTTCTTGTTTGAGATATAATAGACCACATTTTTGATTCAAAATCAAACACTGCATATTTAATGACCTAGAACTTCTGTCTTGTTTCTGGTCCCAATTCTGGAACACCTTGTACTTTGACTACTGAGAATTTCCGTATTTCTAAAATCAAGGGACATTTCCATTTTTCTTTTACTTGACTGTGTTTGGAAAGTTCAGATTTAATTACCGTCTCAAAGAAGATAAATTATACAAGTTTACTGATAAATATTAATCTCCTGGTTAATTCTGCCAAATAATTTTTGGACTTTGTATTAACATATAATAATCGCTACGTCAAAACCTAACATATAACTTCCTACAAATCTGCTTTTTTGTTTTAAATCATATTTTGGTAAATACTATTATATCTGAGAAGTTATCCATGAATGACCTGTTATTTCTCTCTATTTATTCCTCGTAGCTAATCTATCATAAATTTATTAATTTTGCCTCCAAAATAGCTCTTATAGTCGCTACCATCTCTCCCTCTCAAGTACTATTTCACAACTTACCATCATACTATATGTAAATATTAAAATACTAAAATAACAATAAATATTCTACCTAAAATATATCTCTGTTTTTAAACTCTAGTTATTTATTCATATTTATAGTTTTGGAAAACAATTGTAGCTGTTTGATTCTGAAAATCTTCCACACTCTTTTCTCAAAAAGATAAAAATAAAAATAAAAAAAGAAGATAGAAAATCCCTTACATCTACCAAGTGAGAGGTACTTTGGAAGAAATACTGAAGGCCTTTTTGTTTACTGGAAATGCTATAAATGGTAGTTGTGTCATCTTAGACAAAATATTTAATCTTAAGGTTCTCATTCTCATTTTTGATAAATAAAAGTAATTCTACATACATCAGAATGAGGACACAAAAACGGAATCTGAAAATTTCTAGCAAGGCAAGTAGCAATAAAATATTAATAGGCTTTAGATAAATCATTATTTCTTGACATGCCAGGGACCTGGTAGCTAAAGTGGTAAATAAAGCTGAAATGTAAAATAATACCTACGGAGACAGTGAATGTCAACTCCACAAACATTGTTTGTCCTTCCTAGAAAATGGCATCATGGAACTTTATGGATAGTCCCCAAAGAAATCGGAGTCCCTTCGATTCCTGCTTTTTCCTTGGAGTTTCACATCAAGTTTATATTTGCTAATCAAGCTTGCTAATTTCACCTCTGAAGGTTTTTGTAGAAATGCCCCCTCTTTGGTATCCCCTGTCAAAGAGGAAATTTTTGAGATTCTTCTCCCGTTGTCTTTGTCAGAAAGTTTTTAGTTCTTTTTTTATTTCTAAGTAGCATTTGTTTTTAGGAACATACCAGAGATATTAAATATAAAATCAAGGTGAAAAAGATGTTCAGGACAAGAGTCAAAGGAGATCTGAGTGACAATTGTGCACAGGGTGTGTATGACAACTGGTCCTGCTTAGAGCAATTTAGATTTCCTATAATGATTAAATTATTGAACATTTGATGCATCAGAACATTTTGAAAGAGTATTAGATAGTTGGAAGTGAGTTTTTCCTGTATTGGTGATAAGTATATAAAAAGTAAGCAAATAAAAAGGCCAATAATAGAATTCATTAAGCAAAATAAATATTTCTGCAGAAAATTAAAGCAATCATTTCTTGCTACATATTTCTGCTCTGAAAAATATTTACATTTTAATAATAATGGAAACTTGAAATGTTCTAATGAATGCTCATATGAATATTCATGTGAATATGAAGAAAATATGGACTATAACTCTTGGGATAATGGGAAAATAGTAAAGGTGAATGTTTTCGGAGAGGTGTAAAAAAGAAGAATAAAATTCCTTTACTGTGGTCAGGTGTGACTACTTTCTGGAACTGAAAAATCAAGAAAGGTAAATGTAAGCATATTATACCAATGTGAGAAGGAAGACATCAAATGAGTCAATAGAAGTTTCATAATAGTGTGCTCCAGATGATAATGAAAGGAAAGGGGCTAAATTTTTCTCAAAACAAATTTTCTAGATCTTCTCAGAAAATTTGACTCAGTATATGTACATATGTTCTGATTATCAGTCATGATGAGATGGACCCGGGCCACACACACATCCAAATTCATTCGGCTATGAATGTCAGTGATGATATGCACACAACAGGAGCATATGAAATATTTATTACTCACATATTGAGGCTTTCTAGGGAGACCAGGACAGGCAACCAAACCAGCCTGAAAATCCCTAGAGTAAAGCAAGAGGCTAGTGACCCTGAGTTTTATAGTTATTAGTGAGTGAGGCCTGATAGCAAGGCTTGCTTGGTTTGACTTATGATAGCACCAGAGGAGAAAGCACATAGGTTTTCTTATGGGATTTCCCAGATGGGCAAAAATAGGAAATATTAGCTGGGATTTCAATTCTGTCAAACTTTAAAAAAAGGAGTCAGGCTTTTACACACTATATAAATAATCTTGGTTAAATACATATATGTGTGTATTCACACACACACTACACATATATATATATGTATGTATAAAGAATGGAAAGCCATAGAATTAAGATATCACATATACCTATTGTTATAAGCAAACAAATAAAATATTGAAATAAGGAATAGGATTATTAATATTATATGATATAGATTATTTTGCTAAAAAACATAAAACATCTGTTTTAGATTTGACAATAAAAAATTCATTGATAGTATAAAGGTGATTTCACTAGCCATGGCATGAAGATTAATGAAAAAGTAAGAAATATAATTCATTCCTTTTTTTTAAGTAGTTTTGGATTCTTTATTGGAATTGCATACTGTCTGCATTCATAAGGAAGTTCATATCACAGAAAAATTAAAATCACCTGTATGTAGAATAGTTCAAACGTCTTTCACAATTTTTTATTTTTAATTATTATGAGTACATAATAGTTTTATAATATATCTTTATAGGGTACATGTGATGTTTTAATACAGGTATAGAAGATGAATTAATCAAATCAGGGAAATTGAGGTATTCATCATCTCAGGCATTTATCATTTCTTTGTGTTAGGAACATTCCAATTCCACTCTAGTTATTTTAAGATACTTATTGTTGATTATATTTACTTTTGTGTAACAATATTGTTCATTCTATCTAACTATATTTTTACACCTATTCCACTTTATTCCTCCCTCCCCACTACCCTTCCCAGCCTCTGATAACCATCATTCTACTCTCTGTATCTATGAAATCAATTGCTTTTTGTATTTAGCTCCCACATATGAGTGAGCAAAAAGAACAGAACTAGAAGAATCGTATTACCTGACCTTAAATTAAACTACAGAGCTGTGGTGACCCAAACAGCAGTGTATTGGCATAAAACACACAAATAGACCAATGGCAAAGCATAGAAAATCCTGAAATAAATCCATGCATTTATAGTAAATTTATCTTCAACAAAGGTGCCAAAAACATAGATAGAGTGAGGAGAGGAGAGTCTTTTCAATAAATGATGTTGGGGAAACTGTCCATCCATATGCAGAAAAATGAAAATATACCCTTATCTCTTAGCATATACAAAAATCAAATCAAAATGGATTAAAGACTCAAATCTAAAACCTGAAAGTATGAAATTACTGTAAGAAAACATTGAGGACATGCTTCAGGACATTGGTCTGGGCAAGACTTCTTGAGTTATATCCCCAAAGCACAGGCAACCAAAGCAAAATTGGACAAATGAGATCACATCAAGCTAAAAACTTCTTCAAAGCAAAGAAAACAATCAACATAATAAAGAGACAACCCACAGCATGGGAGAAAATATTTGCAAACTACTCATCTAACAAGCGATTAATAACTAGAATATTTAAGGAACTCAAATGTCTTTAGTGTTACTATTCCATCATTCAAATACAGTTTATCCTTGAATAATGTCAACCCTTCACACAGTTGAAAATTCATGGATAACTTTTGACTCCTCCAAAACTTAATTACTGAATAGACTACTGGTGACTGGAAACCTTACTGATAACATAAACAATTGATTACAAATATTTTGTATGTTATGTGTATTTTATATTGTACCTTACAATAAAGTAAGCCAGAGAAAAGAAAATGTTTTGAAGAAAATTATAAGAAAGAAAAAATACAAGGGATGTCCAGAAAGTATCCAGCCATGTAATATGTTTTCATTATATTAACGATGGCTAAATACGTTCTGAACAGCCTTTGTATCTTTATTATTCAATAAGTGAAAGTGAATCACCATAAAGGTCTTCATCCATGTCATCTTCACGTTGAGTAGGCTGAGAGGAGGCAGAGGAACGGTTGGCCTTCCTGTCTCAGGGGTGGCAGAAGTGGAAGAAAATCTGTGTATAGGCAGATCCACACAGTTCAAATCCATGTTGTTCAAGGGTTTATTGTATTATTAGTAGTAATATTATTTATTAAGTAACTTCTCTGTTATAAGATCTCTTCCAAATTATGGAGATAAACTACTGATGAACCAAACACATTATAGAACTTCATAGGATGCCATATGGGAAAATTATGTCATTAAAAAATACTTATATGGGGAATCATGATATAACTCGAAACTATAATTTGCATTAAGGATATAAGGGCATTACCAACTTTATATGTGCCCACTCACCCCATGAAAGTACACACAAACTTCAAAATATGATAGAATTGTGGATGATTTTATATAATCTTGAATATCTTTTTGTTTTTTCCTAATTTTGTTATAACTGTGTTTTATAATTAGAAAAGAAATGATTATGTGTGCATAAGAGTACATATACACACATATTTGCTTACATATTTAAATATGTATATTTGTTTCCAGAATATTATAAAGTGTCTCAAAGAGTTCAAGTAATATTCTAACTAATATGGAAGTTGGTAGCAATAATATGCAAATATATGTAATTACAAATTTGTTTTTCTATAATGTTCAGATTGAATCACAATTTATAGGTGAACCATAGCACATGAATTTATGCATACAATGTCACTTTTTGATTATGTTATGAAGTCTTTTATTTTCATGCATAAAATTGATAAATATGTATTACAAAATTAGCCTCTGTACTGTTAGTTTTGAAAGCAAGGTTTTAAGGCTTTTTATTTTTTTTTACAAGTATTCAGTTATTCTCCCCTGACCCCAAACACAATTGTGTCTACATTTCTGAAAATATGCTACTGTGGTCAAATCAATGCATGTATAAACCTATTCTAGAACATATATTCAAGAAATGTGTAGTAAAACATGATTATTTATGAATTTTATAATTAGTGTTTAAAATATTACACAATAGATTGAAATTTCTGTTTGCAAATCCAAAATAAATGAAATTAAATTTTAAAAGAAAAAAATTAGATGTTTATGTAAGTAACAAAATATTGTTAATGATCATGTATTCCATTCTAATACTCAAGAACACTATTTTCAGTCTCTTGATTCGTTAAATGATATATAAACTTAACTACGTTCATGAAGAATTGAGAAATTATATTGAAAAACATGTTTTGATTATGTTGTCCTTGAATTATGTCCTCCTGTAACATCAGACATTAGAAGGAATTAAACGTGAATTGCTCAAAGGTAATGGAGAAGAGACGCATTTTAAGTTGAATGGTAAAATATACAGTTACTTCTCATTCTCTTCTTCCATGAAATTGTAGGTGAAGCTAGTTATTTGCTGGTAGTGAAGTGATAAGCAGTGAGGTCAGAAACATTAGGAGAAATTTGACTGGCTTTAAAAAAAATAAAAAGAAACGTTAGGAAAGAAAACAGTTTTGAAATCTCCTTGGGCAGAGATAGCTAACTATAACAGGAAGATGTAGAAAAGGAGAGAAAGTTCTTTATAGTGCTCAACAAGGTAAATAAATTTTTTTTCCAAGATAAACTGAGACAGTTTTTGCCATAGAATAACAATAAGATTATGAGCTGGGGATAGAAGTAATCAGTGAAAGTTTTACTATTGCCGTGCAAGTTGTAAGGAAGTTGTTAAGTGCTGGGTTTTTGTTGTTGTGTGTATGTTTTGTTTTTGCTTTTTCTTTTCTATTGCTGTCAAAGAGTTTAGTTCTTTTGTGTGTGTGTGTGTGGGGGGGGTGGTGCTGATGGTTATGTTGTTGTTCCATCATGTTGTCTTCTAGATTTACATTTGAAATCTTCTTTTGTCACTCTGATTAAATTGATTCCCAAGTACTATTTCACAATGATCTAAGATCCTATTATGTTAAATATTTAAAAAACTTCTAACGTTTTAGAAAACTTCCGAAAGTAACATTTCAAATAAAATCTTCTTGACCTTAAACTGACTCTGAGGTTTACCATAGAGCCCTTGAATTATGCAGAAGTGAACGTGGAAGTGAGGATATCTTTTCAATATAACAATTTCAATTCTTTTGTACATAATCCCCCAGAAGTGGGATTCTTGATGGAGAACAATGCTTACGAAGTCCCCTCAAAAAAACTGGTGTGGCACTTCTCAGCCTTCCAGGTGAGTAAAAAAGATCATTTCCTGGCAGGCCAAAGAAATAGGATATTTTGGATACCTGAAAAAGAGAGGAATTTATCCAATTCTACATACACCGTAGGTGAAGTCTGATGGCAAATTGTTGGCTTGGTTTTGCAGCCTCTAGAGGCTTTTAAAAGTCCACTCTGAGTTTCCTTATAAAAAATTCTACAAAGCAAACTTAAAAACAGCTGAGTGATTAAGTACCACCTTGTTGCAGTTATGTAAATAGCCAGACCAAAGTTAATGGGACCAAAATTATTTTGTAAGAAATAATTTTATTTTGGTTATCTTTGATCAAAAACAGAGGTGACTATAAAGAGAAATTTTATGTTTCAGTGAAAATGTATAACATATCCTTATGGGTTATCAGAAATCAGTCCTGTTCATGGTCTTTGAGGTTGCATTCTCTATCCGTATGTTGAACTGGATCCTGCTGTCTTACACATTTTGTCAGCTCTTACCAAACCTTCAATTATTCCGGTTTCCTTCAATATCTGGCTGCAATTCTCCAAACTGATGTTTCTAATTTTTCGCTCTTTTTTTCTGATTGGGCATTAGTGAGAACTAAATCCTCACTATTCAAATCTTTATTGAAACTCAGGTTGTCTTGAAGCTTCCCATCTGCCCCTCCCTCTGCCAAGTCTAAAAAAAAGTCCTGCACTCTGAAGCCAGACAATGTAGTATAAATGTCAAAGAACTCTTAACCACAGCAACTCATATATGAGCAAGCTCTGTGCTTGGAACTGTTGTTACATGGGCCATTCACAAAGTCCACCAGCTACCCTGCATCTTCCACATTCCGCTCTGGGAAATAAGCATAACTGTGACACTCATCTCTATACCAACACCACAAATATTCCGACTATGAACAGAGAAGTCCATTGGATTGCCACTGCGGTCCTCTCTCCACCATTCAAAAAACCTGAGATGTCAATGCCTAGAAATCTTCTCAATTGGCTTCCGTCTGGACTCAAAAACTAGGTTTAGTATTGTCCCCAACCCTTAATCCTTGTTTTCATATTTGTTTCCGGAGAGATTTCTCTCATTAAAACTTGATGATTTGTTTCATTCATTAAATGTCCTCTTCTAACAAGTCTCGACAGATGTTTCATTGGTCCTCAATAAAAAAAAAAAGGTAATCAAACAAGAAATGGACTTACATTGTTCAGAGGGAAGAAAAATGTTTCTTCTTTTCTTGAACAAGATGGCGATGGGGCACTGAAGAAAGATTCTCTCCTTGACCAAACTCTAGCCAGGTTCCTCAGAATTCTCTTCACAACTAAATATCAATCTTGACCTATAAAGAATTGAAAAACAGTAACATAACTTCTAAAAGCTCAAGACCACATCCCTATGGTGACCCTAGGTCCACTTACAGTTCCTGCCTGAACAAACTCTAGGCTGCCAAAAGCATTTATTGTTTGTTTCAGCCAATAATCGAAGATAGGGCCCCTGTCCCCTAATTTCTGTTGGATGGTAGAAGCCTCATTTAAATATAAATGTCCACGGTGGCTCACGCCTGTAATCCTAGCTTTCTGGGAGACCGAGGCGGGAGGATTGTTTGAGCTCAGGAGTTCAAAACCAGCCTGAGCAAGAGCGAGACCCTGTCTTTACTAAAAATAGAAAGAAATTAATTGGACAACTAAAAATATATAAAAAAAGTTAGCCGGGCATGGTGGCACATGCCTGTAGTCCCAGCTACTCGGGAGGCTGAGGCAGTAGGATCGCTTGAGCCCAGGAGTTTGAGGTTGCTGTGAACTAGGATGACGCCACGACACTCCAGCCCGGGCAACACAGTGAGACTCTGTCTCGAAAAAATAAAAAAGTGAAAAAATTAAAAAATTAAAAATAAATAAATAAATACATATAAATGTCAGCAAATTAAGGTCAGTCATGTGGACCAATCCCTTCTTCCCACTTTTTATAATTTACTTCCCTGATTCTATTAAGTTCTCATTCACCCTCCTCCCTACTCCCTCATTCTCTCTTTAAAACACCAAGTCACCTCTGTTCAAATTAAAGTTGACTTCATTTCATGCTAAAGTCTTTTCTCTAGTAGATTAGTATATTACTGATTCAAATCTATCCTTACTTCCTAAAAAAATGCAGCTTAAAGTTCAGAACTCCTTTGAAGAGAGCCAGGGCTAGAATTTTTTTTTTTTAATCTGCTTTAACTGGTTACCCAAATTGTCTTTGTTATATGACCAAAGGGGTGAAAGGTACCACTGTAAATTTTTGCCTGGGCCCTCCTGAGATGAAGATTCTTTGCACATATGTTTTTGGTTCATAAAGATGAAGCAAATACTTTCCAACTGAGAAACAAGCCTGAGGGCCTGCATCTGGAATTCTCATACCCTCATTGATTGCCTGAGAATTTATTTTATGCTATTCTACAACAAGCCTTGTCAGGACAGGTTGAAGGCTTGTGAATATTTTCAATTATCTGATCCTTTTTCAGTATAGTGCTCGCCACTGTGACGGTTGGAAATATATGCCACTAATTCTGACCCAAGTTCTGGTTTTTGAGCTTTCTCAATCTTCTGAATGGAATCTTCGATGACATACTTCAATGCATCCTGGTTTCTACTTCTGGAATAACAAATTCAATTTGAAAAATATAATGTAGGTAGGCTATTATTCTCAAGATATCTTTGATAGAACGCCAGGTGGAAGCTGATTTAATAATAAAGGTTTTTTTTGTTTTCAACAATAAATTACATAGTTAAATTATTGCTGACAAAATATTAGATATACGTGCCAATATTTTGATGTAGTCTGGCAATTCTTATATTTTTATAGAAGAGTTCATTTTGCATTAGTGATATTTGACATCTTTTAACTTCTTAATCATTTTTTGCTTACATGAATAATATAGTTACTTTTTTAAAGGATTATTTATTTTGTCCTTATATTTATATAAATATTCCTAAAATATTTTCAGTTAGCTGATTTTTTTTTATTTCAGCATATTATGGGGGTACAGATAGCTGTTTTATTTATAATTTTCTTTAAAAAAATTATGGTAGTAAATATCATTTCTAAACTGAATCAGTATTTCACACACTTTGCCTAAGATGCTTGTTTTCTAAAAGTCATTTTAGATAACAGCACTTTGCTAAGTAAAATGTTTTGCTTTCAAAATTGATTTGAATTAATTATATCATGACCACTTGACCTCTACCATGGTAGATTTGTTTTATGAAATTTTGGACCACTGTTCTAGTCATAGGCTGGCACGAGTTTAAATATAAATTACTGTTTTGAATACACGAAAGTATAGTGGTTCAGAAAAGTAATTTTTATCAAAGCAATCATATTTGCCTCTACTATTCAACATTTAAGCTTACTCAATAATGATTACATTGACTGAAAAAAAGACATATCGTCCTTACATATTTTTCCTTTTAGAACCAGCGATGTTGTAAAATTTATTATTTTCTATCATAACTATAACTGACAACTGGATACATACCAAATTATTTGTGAAACAAAGAAAAATTGATTTTCACTTTTTGTTTTAAAATTTCATTGAACTACTCAAAGGAAAAGGCTAGATCACATTTAATTCAGCCTACATTAACATAGGCATTCATGAAAGATGAATGATTACAACAAATATCTTTTCCCCTACCCAAGGGTATTATAGGGTCTGTAGGAAGATTTTGGTGTGTGTGGTTTTTTATGTGACTTTGTGCACAAAAAACACATTGTGTTTTTTTTTTTTTTTGCCTTACTACTATTGTTATTACTACTACTCTTGTATTTTACAGGAGAATGATCTGTTAAAATTATTTGAATTGTCATTGCTATTGTGAGTGGTGAGCAGAAAAAGTTAAGCTGATTACATCTAGAAACTCACAGATGATGGCAGAGACAGAGGAACACCAACCTTATAGCATCAGAAGATGCAAGTTTAGAAGAGCAACTGCACAAAAAGGTAGAAGTAATGCATAGGGAATTGCCTGATATCTATCTGCAAATACAGTATGGATTTGTTTCAGAGTTTTACTGTAGTCTACCTAAATCCATATGGACATTCCTGCTTTGCTACATATTGTGTTTGGCTAAACAACTTATCTCCATGTCTTTGCCTACAAGTTCTGTTCTATAGACGGACTCTGGAGCAAATTATCACAAAAAAAATGTGGTGAACTCTGGTAAAAAAGACAAAACAAAACAGAATAATCAAACAAAAAACCCCACTGGAGATCTGTCAGCTAGTTAAACTGCCTCTTGATAGTAAAGGAATAAAATCTCAAATATGGTCATGGCCATGATCATTTTCCTTGAAACAGGTGTTTGTAGAAGATAACAAATTGAGAATCATTTTTCTTGCTGATTTTATGAAACTCCTGACAGAAACATCCTAAACACAACCAATATCAAATTATTTCCAGTAAACTGAAGTGACCAAAATTAACTCTTTGAAACAAAATAAAGTAAAGTGAATGCTGCACTTTTATTATTTGATTAGATTAATTGGCTTAACAACATTCTTTCAAACAGCTTCTACTATGTTCTCTGTGTTTACTAATATGTCATACAGTTAGCTCTTTGCACCCATCTTTTCTCTACCCTGAATTGGAAATTCAGAGTTCCAACTGGAAGATTTTGTGCATAGAGCAGCCGTTTCACTTAATAATGCTCTTGATGAAGCAGTAAACATAATTTTATTAAATCTTACTGTCAAGTAAACACTTTTTAATAGCATTATGAAATTGATAGTATGCAAAAAACACTCATGCCACTTACTGTAGTATATTGTTTATCTTGAGGTAAAGCTGCTTTATCATAGAATCACATTTTCCTTGAAATAATTACTGACAAACAATGATTATCTGGATTTGGATATTGACACCTGTTTTTCTTGAAAATGAATGAAATTAAGGTCTCATTTCAATGAAAACAACTACCTTTTTGCCAATGATAGGATTCATTTTCAAGTGAAAATTAAATGTTTGAAAATTTGTATCTGCCACTGTGAGCTTGAGAGCTTCCCTGTACTTTCTTTTCCTCATGAGATTATTGATGATATTGACAAATATTAATTTTTAAATAGTGTTCAAATATATTAAATACTTTAAGAATTGCATTATTCAGTGAATGAATATCTCTAAAAGGACCAAAGCATAATGATAGAAATTAGACATCAATAAAGATCTAATTAAAGTACAAGATTGATCAATGGCTTTTAATCTAAAGAACTGTGAAAAGTTCATTAATATTTTTTAAGATGAAATATGGCAAACTATCCTTCAGGAAACTAACAGTGAGTTGCAATATAGTATCAATATTCATGATTATGTGCAAAGATTGTTTAAATACTCTCTTTTCAACTACATATCTATCTGTACAAGAGCAATTCTCTTCATGTATTTGAAATAAAACAACATACTTCAAAAAATTGAATGCAGAAACAGATTTGAGAATTCCACTATATTAACAGACATTAGAAACTGGAAAAACTCTAAAACAATGCCACATTATCACTGATGTTTTTATTTTAATTATTTTCAGAAAATACCATATTTATGTTATCCTATAGTGTGCTGATTATGGTTATTTTTAAATGCCTAAAAATAAATATATTTAAAGTTTCTCAATTTTAATTTCTACTATGTAAATATTAATAATGTAGACAACATTTAAAATAAAAACCTTTGGTATTCTCAGTTTTTAAAAGTATGAAAGTATTATGAGACCGAAGAGTTTGAGAGCCACTGTCACGGTGTCACCTTGTGAAGGGAGGCTGAAGGCTTCCTCATTATGAAAAACATGTTAAAGAAAACTGACCTGATTTGATTTTATTTAATGCAGTATAAACCAAAATCTTATTTTGGAGTATTTCTTTTCTTTAAAATTACATGGAAGTCATTTTTACTTTAGCAGTGTTGTTGTGAAGAGTAACTTTATGTAATAGTTCGGGTTAGTATTATCTTTAGCTAGATAAGGCAGTGGTTTGCCATTTTGGAAAGATGGATCTATTGTTTGTTTCCACAATCTGCTTAGAAAAGCTGTCCGGCTTCATGAATATAGAGAAAAATTTTATCACTTTGAATGAAGAGATCAATTAAGATTCATTCTTTATTCCATTTCTTTACCATGGAGGGAGAATCCCCAGAGTATAAAACTATTTCCATTTCCTAGCCAAAGAGGACTTATTGAAATATTGGTTTCCTCCTTATGAACAGCTTAGCAATTTGTACAAACATTGATCCTTTTTCCCAAGTGAAAATTTGACAAGCTTCTCATTTTTGTCCCTTCCTATTTTCAGTGCAATTTAGTAAATCCTTTGAGGCTTTGTAATAGCAGACTTCCAAGAGATTATATTGTATGGGGATTTTCTACATTGTGTTAGTACGAATTTTTTTCAGCTAAGTGAAAATATTTTAAATAGCGGTATAAACAAATCTAGAATTAAAACTAATAGCAGTTACCATGACTCTAAAACTAACCAAAACAACAAAGTATTTTTCTATCAGTAAAGTTTAATTTCTTTATAAAAGTAAATATCTTCCCCCTACTGACTTTTAAGATCAGTATACGTTTTTAGTGTTTTCTTATTATATTTGTCTTCAACAAACTATATGACCAGGTAGCACATATAGGCAGTCCCCGAGTTACTGAAGGCCTGACTTATGGCATTCCGTACTTGCAAACAGGCTCCCAAAGCTCCTCATAAGGATAATTTATAATTAAATAATTAAATTAATATTTGGGAACTAGTTTCTTCTGTGCCTGTAAACAAACATGCATAGTGTAAACAGCTCATTGACGCAGTGTCTTTAAGCTAGCAGCTGGTTTCATTGTTTATGTATGGTTGCTTACACAAAACATAACTTTCCTCCTAACTTTTTTATTCAATTTTGTGATTCTGTGTTTACCCTTATGACCATGACTCCAAAGTGCAAGTCCACTGCAAGTTCAGGTGAGCCTGCAGAGAAGAAAAAGGTGATTACAATGGGAACAAAAGTAGAAATAATTAAGTGCTTGGAGACAGGGCAGATGCCATCATTCATTGGGAAAGCATTAGGCTTTAGTCACTTACTATCAGAACAATTATGAAAGATAAACTGAGAATAATGAAACAGTGAAAAGCAGTGCTCCAATGAAAGCATCAATTTTTACTAAGTGATGTAGTAGGTTAATTATTGAAATGGAAAAGTTATTGATTTGGTAAGAAGATCAAAATAAGCATGACATTCTAATTAGTCTAGCAATTAAAAGAAAGAGCACAATAGTTTCTGTAACTTATTATTACAGTATGAGGGTATTATTGTTATTATTATTACAATATTACACTGTATTATTATTTCACATATAAGCCATTATAGTATTGTAATTACTATTACCATATATGCACTGTTCATCAGGGATCCAAGTCACATACAAATCTGATCTGAAGATGTTCTCAGGAACATATCTTCTCCATAACCCGGGGACCACCTGTATTTGGTTTTAATGTTTTACATGTAAACTATCTTAAGAATATTATATGTGTTTTCTTTGTCTTATGAGTAAGTCTATCTTTACGTTTGGCCTTTTTTGTGTGTGTTTTTCTATTCCAACAATTGTCTACAGTTGTAGTTCTAATTCTATTATTATAATAATTCTATTCTATTATTTTATTATAGTGAAATTATGCTTAGTTAAATATATTATTCTATTTCTAATAATTCCACATTATTTCTTCTATTTTTGCACATAGAAGAGAAACTAATAGATGAAACTTTAAAATATTTTTAAAAAATGATAGTAATACTATAACTTTGGCCACACTCAAGTCACAAATCTTAAAAAATTTAAATTTCTGATGTTTGAGGGAGTTATTTTTAAAATTTTAAAATATAATTTTACAGTGACTCTCCAGAATTTTTATCTTTATTAGTTGAATAGTAAATAGGTGCATATAGTATAAATATGTACAAATTCTATATGTGGTACATATAAATGTATACTATATAAACATAGTATAGTGAGATAAAGAGATAAATGTATACTATATAAATATAATATAGTGAGATAAAGAGGAAACACCCAACTACGTAAAAATAAATAAATCCTTCCCAGTCTCATTGATGCAGAGGGCCTTCATTTTGATAACCAAATATGTAATTGGCAGTATAGAATTGTTGTTGAGATTTGATTTGTTTCATTCACCCACAATGTAACAGAGAATCATAAAAAAGTAATTCTTGAATCATTGTAATTCTACTATTTGGTGTGAATATTTGGAAAATAACTAATTTTTCTGAGTTATAATAATTACAAATTTATAACATACTTATTAAAATGTTAAAAAGATAATGCATATAAAGCACTTAGCTTTAGTATATGACAGAGAAGATCTAAAAACAATAATGTGAATAAAGAATAAAACAAACAGGAAGTTTTTTGATAAAGCCCACAGAAATGGCAGAAACCAAGCTGTTGAAACAACTAAGATATTCTACTTCTTGATCAAGTGATAGGTATAAACAGGAGAATCAGCAAAATGTTTCATTTCTCATCAGTGCGCAGAAAGTAATCACTCCAGTACACAATGAGCAGACACTTAAGTAACAAAAGCATAGGGCCCAAATCTGTCAGAATATTTTTCAGTTGTTTTTCAATCTGGTTTATTTGTATGTTAAAATAACTAAAGTACATGAAAACATATTTAAGGAGAAGGAAGCACTTTTGATTATTATTTTCTTCGTTTGACTCACTCTGGTACTTAACTTCTGAGATGTTAGTCTATTTTTATCATGAAGAGCATGATTTTTTTTTTGTCATTCAGAGCATGCTTTTAGAAAGTATCAATGAAGAAAGTACAGACAAAAAAGTAAAGAACAATAAAGGTAAATCCTTACAAAATGTCCACTTTGAATGATATCTATACAGATCATCTCAACCAAGTCTTATAATATCATTGATGTGGGAATCATTGAATTCTCTCATTTATTAAATCCCCCCCCCAAAAAAAAAAACTATGGAAGAGACAGTTAAGTTACTGGCTTAAGACTGGCAGGAACATACTATGGTCACTAGCAAGAAAGAATAAACACCATGAGAGATATAAGATATCTCAAAATGGAGAAATTAGAGAGAGGTAGTTACAGGATTTGGGAAGTTAGAATTAGAGGAATGAGGGGGCAAGGGCAACATACGTAACCTAAACATTTGTACCCCCA
Source organism: Avahi laniger (assembly GCA_963575035.1). NCBI lineage: Eukaryota > Metazoa > Chordata > Mammalia > Primates > Indriidae > Avahi > Avahi laniger. Next base: position 7,665 of record CAUYSK010067844.1, on the reverse strand, counting down.
TAATATGCTGAAATAAAAAAAAAAGAATTAGAGGATTACGTTGACAAACATTGTTTACTATTGGAAAGTAGGTGAGTTTCCGGAACAATCAGCCTTCATAGAACACCTGACTCTATGTGAAGTTACTCTTATTGTGTCTGTGTATGGTTCTATCTTAGAAGTTATGAGTTTATACAAACTGGCATGTAAAGAATTTAGATTCAGTCTCTGCCATGGTTTTAGATGGTACAGGTTTTCTGTTTTGTGAAAAATATATAGTTGATTTTGCAAGCTGTAGTCTCTATTAAATTCTAATTTCTCCCCTCACAGTCTGGATTCTAATAGGCCTTTTTATTCTTTATTAGATAAATGAAATTATTTCCAAAGTTTTAATATTAGAGAAAGTGAGGCAGAGGCAAGCTATGTTACATGAGTGAAATTACACAGCAATGCAGAATTGATCTGGGTTTGAAAATAGGTGGTCTAGCTTCAGTGTCTCAGTAGCCACCATGTTCTATGGCCTCATGTAATTATAAATGCAATATAAAGGAAGTCTGTTGGGAAAGAAAAAATAATAATACAATATGTTTACCTTAATTTTTGGTAAGTATAGCCTAGGTGAACAGTTACAAAGAAAAGAAATTATAATGCTTAGTCCTTTATTTTACAACTGAATTTGTTATGTAACCTCTGTGAAAATTTGTCAGCTTGACATAACTATATTGATATTTATTGTATGGAGAGTAGTCTCTTTAAAGTTCATCAAAGTTTCAGTGGGGTACTGACTATAACCCACAATTCCAAAAAATACCTCAGATTATTGAATTACATGGGAAAACATTACATTTTAACTCAACAGTAATCAGGCAGAAATTGAGATAATACTAAATGTACACAAAATTGTAATAATTACTTCAGTTAAGATAGATGTAGAGAAACACCTTTGCTATTCTGTACAGTATTATTTTTTAGAAAACTGTTTTAAACTAGAATAGCACTAAACATAAGGAATATAAGACAGTTTTTACCTTTAAATTGCTGTGACTTTTTGAATGCTTCCAATGCTGTCATCTGGGTTCCATTAAATCAGCACTTTCATTACAATATTTATTTTAGCTTTTTATCATTTGCAAATACTGTCTCAGAAACTCTGTCAATCATATGTGTGAGTGTGTATGTGTGTGTATATCACCTTGCCAACTGTTTTAACCCATTCATTTGCTTTTCTTTTTAAAAACATACAGAAACTTTTACTTGAGCAAAACAATATTTAAGTAAATTAGCAAATATGAAGCTTCTTCAAGATTATTTTATTTTCTGTGATTAATATGGTGGGTTAATATAAATATGTATTTTATCCTTCTACTAGTGTGGGTTCTTTTTCAAAACTTTTTACTATAATTCGCAGTGATAGTATACTCTTTGCAGCAACTCACGTCTCACATAGAGACACACAAACCAAAGATATATGAAACTTTTGCCTACTATATATAATAGGCTTTAATATTTTCCTTTGTATACTGTAGTATTATGCTCTTTCATTTTGAATGTGCTGGGATTCATTATTATTTATTTATCTTTTAATTATTTTTATTTTTATTTATTTCAAAATACTAAGGGAGTACAAATATTTTTGTTACATGGATAAATTGTGTGATGCTAAAGTCAGGGCTTTTAGTGTGCCTGTCACCAGAATAGCATTCATTGTACTCGATAGGTACATTTTATCCCTCACTCCCCTCCCAATCTCCCTCCTTAGTTTCCAGTGTCCTTTACACCACTTTTTGATCGTGTATACCTATCACTGAACTCTCACTAATTAGAAAAAACATACACTGTTTGTTTTTCCGTTCCTGAAATACTTCACTTAGGATAATGGTATCCATTTCCATCCAAGTTGCTGCAAAAGACATTATTTTATTTCTTTTTATGGCTGAGTAGTACTTCATGATGTGTGTGTGTATGTATATATATATATACATGTATATATATGTATATATATATACATACACACACACATACCATATTTTCTTTATCCACTCATTGATGGGCACTTAGTTTGATTCTATATCTTTGCAATTGGGAATTGAGCTGTGATAAACATTCAGGTGGAGATGTCTTTGATATAATGACTTGTTTGGGTAGATACCCAGTAATGTGATTACTGGATTGAATGGTAGATCTACTTTTAGTTCTCTGAGGAATCTCCATACTTTTTTACAAAAACGTTGTATTAATTTATAGTCGCACAGCATACATGACAACATCTATTACTTCTTTTTTTACCTTTTTAATAATGACCATTCTGATTGGGGTAACAGGGGTATCTCATTGTGATGTTGATTTGCATTTCCCTGCTGATTAATGATGTTGAGCATTTTTTCCTATGTTTCTTGGCCATTTCTCTATCTTCTTTTGAAAATGTCTTTTCATGTCTTTTGCCAACTGTCTTTTGGTGTTATTTGTTTTTTTCTTGCTAATTTGTTTGAGTATCTTGTAGGTTCTGGATATTAGTCACTTGTTGGATATTTAGTTTGCAAAAATGTTCTCCCATTCTGTAAGTTGTCTATTTAATGTGTTGATTATTTACCTCGCTATGAATCTTCCCCAGGTGTTTGATGATCATCTTGTGAATTATATCTCAAAAAAAGCTGCCATAAAAAAAAGAAAAATAACGGCCACCTCAGGCACATTCTTTCTTGAAAACTGACTATAATCTGTTCTTTCCGGTATCTCCTTGTTTCTGTCATACCTTAAAATAATTCTACTCCAGCTTGAAATAAATACATTAAATTCAATTCTCTAAAACTGGGCAAACTGCCATATTCCTTGTTTTTTCAACTGCATGTTTCTTTTTTTATCATTAATATGTGAACCACAGACTCAAAGACTGAAGGATGTTAAGCCCCTTTAGATGAGTAAATAGATTTTCTCATTTTGCATTACCAAGTTCACTTAACTTGACTCATTTTTTGCTTTCAATAAGTAGTCTTTACATACTCTTCTAAATTGTTGTATTGATTTATTTTAACCTCTCCCAGAAGGCAGTAAAATTCAATCAAAATGTGAAATTACAATTACTGTTATAATGATACATCATCATAAATTCTTTCACCTGTCATTGTGATGCAGTGTAAAGATTAAACTATTATAATCAGAAAGTCTTTGGTGTACATAAAATTGGAATATGAGTACTTATGGAGTTTTTAAGAAAAATTGATAAGATGCACATAAAATTATTAGTGTTTGACATATATGAGATAATAAATTATTTTTGTTTCCTTAAAAAATATTTTGTTTTTTAAATTTATATTACTAATAATACAACTGATATCTCTAGACCGTCCCATTAAATTAACTCCTAGTCCTATTTTTTAAATGAAGTCCACTCTGTGTTGAGACTTGGCCAAGGTAAGAACACACTGAGAATACACCCATATCATAAAAAATAAACCATCTCTATCGTCACCCAATTAAATATTCATGGAAAAACCTGGGAAAATTGTATTAAGAGAATTTTGTGAAGCATCAAATGAGGAAATAAATAGAATTTTCCTGTTTACATGTTATGTTTTCCTCTAAACTGTAAATAAAATTTGACTGTTATGTTAATATCGCTGTAATCAATGTATATTTAGATAATTTTATTTATTATCCTTCTAAGGAAAGTGCAATATATGTTATCAGGAATTTGTAATCTGGTACAAGTATCCTGATTAATATTTTGGATATTATACAAGAGAATCTAAATGATAAACTAAAATAAAATCATGTTGGAATCACCCAAGAGATAAACTATAATATCAATAAACATTTATATGTTTTATAAAAAATTATTTACTATAGCTATCTATTTGTAACAAGAGGCATTTATTTTCTAATTTCTTTTAATATAAATTTGTTTTCAGATCCAGTTAGTCCAATTAAATGCTATTTGCTTAAAATCTGAAAATATCATTACCGTAAAAAATAATTTTTTAAATTTTCTAATAATAGCTTTGCAAAGTATACTATTTCTTAAATCCAATGAATTTCTCACTTAGACTAGCTTTTACTCACTTATTTATGTATTTATTCATGTAGTAGCTCAAATTATTCTATATTTATTGCTTATTATATATCATGAACATTTCTTTTCACAAGTATTAAACATTTTAAAAAGAAGAAAAGTATATATGAAAAATAGAGTCATTTTCTGTTAAAGATGCTATTACAGAAATAAAAATTTTCAAATTAGAAACTGATGAATTGTACATTAAGTCAGTCATCGGATACATTTTAGATGAGGCCGTTTAAAAAATTTGCTCATTCGATAACTTGTGGAGTGTTTTTATTTTATTCCTGACTATTCCGTCTCTCTCCATGTAGATTCATTTTTCTCCCTGCTGTCCTCTAGATAATATTGACATTTGTTAGAGTTCTGCCTTTAATTTTACTTAATTCTCCCATATAAAATCACAGTTTCAATTAGTAAACAATAAAGAGTCTTTCCGAATTTTAGACACATATCTACTTGTTGTTGAGATATTACCACCACTGAAGTTGAAATAAAAAAAGCCTAAATATTAATCCCTCATGTATTTACTAAATGTATCTATCAGTTAGCTTTTGATGCACAGTAAGTGTCCTAAAAAATAGTGGATTAAAACTCTCATCAATTATTTTCTTAGATCTGTTTCAACTAGATGTGTCTGCTCATCTACTGGGCTTGTTCATGCATCTGGAGGTCACATGGGGTTAGCTCATTTAGGCTGACTTGGCTGAAGTGACTTGGTTCCAGTGACACACAGGGATTGTAGTGGGGGATGTTAAATCACAATACAGACAATAAAAAGGTATTTGCAAAGAAATTAAAATCAGTAATAAATATGAAAAGAAGTTGCTCTGCTTTTTATTATCACCAGAGGGCTGTAATTCTAAAACAAAAATAAATATCTTTTCCTTCAAAAAATCCTTTCATTAGCATGAGTTCTAAACAACTACTATGATTACCATTTATATATTTGTATATATGAACAGTATATGTGACTGTTACATATATACATAAGCTTCAAATTAGCACATTTTAATTATTTTTCTTGATAAACATTGAATTTTACATAGAAGCTTATTGACAGGATTTCAGATTTTACAGAATGTGCCAGACAAAAGTGAACTCAACTGCACATGTTTGTTCTGAGTGTAGTTTCATAATATTTGATATGCTGCAAGTTCACTTTGAGTATATTTTATGTCTCCAATCTCTCTGTTACTGTATTTTTTTAGAAAAATGACACTTCATAAATATTTTCACATTTTTGAAAAATCTGACTTTTTGAGCAAAGAGTTTTGGCAACTTGAGTTAAGGGATGATTGCATACTAAAGATGCCAAAAGGGAAAAAATGGCGGAGTTAAGGTAACCTCCTGGATTCCTGCTCCCAGAGAAAGAGGCGTGGATCTTGGCCTACTACACATGAATGGATCACTTTCCTGCAAGAACAGCGAGGTGAATCAGCGGAGATTCAGCGAAGGACACACAAAAGAGGAAAAAAAAAAAAGATGAACGGGAAATAGGAGCGCGAAACCTGGAGAGTGCGAGACAGACAATAGAGAGTGGAGCGTGGCATGGCTGCGCCCACCTGGCCAGCAAAGGCAGTGGGATCAGACTCTCAAGAGAAAGTTTAGCTTCCCCACTGACTTACAAGCCCACGGAGACAGGGACCTGCATGAAGGGGATGCAGAATCATGGCAGGAGACGTGGGGTTCTGCGGAGAGGAGACAGTAGTGGGGAGCACCTTGAACTCCCTGGAACTCCATGCCAGGACTGCACTGGACTGGGGAGAGGCTGGTCTGGGCTACCTCTGGAGGCAGTTAGGAGCCAGGAAGCTTGTCTCTGGCACCCAGCAGGTCCAGATCAAGGAGGTGATTACTAAGTAGGGGACTCTAACCTGGGAACCATCCCAGGCAATTAGGCCTGCACAAGGCGGGTCAGTAATAGTGAGAGCTACTGCAGGACAGGCATGAGATTGGGGGAGGGTGACATAAAAGAGACAATGGGGCAACCTGATGACTCAGCTCCCTGCTCTGTCGCCTGCCAACCCCTGAACATACACCTCCAGTGCTGGCACCCTGTGGTTGAGCAATCGCCATTCTCGGGGCCCACAATGCTGCAGTGTGATATCGTGTGGGGCAGCTCCCTTCCCCCAGCCCAGGAACTCTTGGGATAAGCTCCACCCTTGCAGAACCTAAAGTCAACTAGCCAGGCCCATTTTGGAGGGGGTGAATTCTAAATACTTCCTCAGTTGTGGGAGGCTAATGCCTGCAGAACTTGCAGGCACTGGGGCACTGGGTGAACTGGGGCAGCACCGCCTCCCCCTAGTCAGCATCTTTCATGTGGAAAGGAGTAGGCTCCACCTCAGGGGTTGCAGTGGTGAGACATAAAGAGCCACTTTCTCTCTGTGACAAGCTTCAATCTGTGGGGCCTTGGTGCTGACCAATAGCTGACAGCCCAGTGACTTTTCTCATCAGACCAGATCAGGTCATCCAGTAGGATCACAACTTTGGGGCGGGATTTCCGCTTCCAGTCAGCTACCAACAGTGAGGTCCATGGTTGGGGAACAAAAATCCTGGCAAGAGACCAAAACAAGTTCCCCAAGTAACCCATCCCATCAGGAACAGCCTCTCAGCTGTGGTAGAAGAAACCTGAACAGCATACTAGAGGCTCCCTCTAGTGGCAGATCAAGTAACCATAGAAATGCACACATCCAGGTTGATAGGCAGCATCTGTGATCTGTCTCACTACAACATCTACTGAAGCAGAAAATACACACAACGTGATACTTTCCAAATGAAAACTGAAAGAAGGGAAGCAACAGCTGATCCAGATGGGAAGGACCCAGTGAAAGATCTCTGGAAAACACACCCCCAAGCACACAAGCTTTCTAGCAAGGGACACTAACCAAGTCCAGAATACTAAAATGACAGAAGAATTCCAAACATGGACTGTAATAAAACTCAATGATATGTAAGAAAAAATGGATAACCAACACAAAGAAACCACACACACACACAAAAAAAAAATCCAGGACTTCCAAGAAAAGTTCACTAAAGACATTGAAATATTAAAGAAAAATCAAACCAATCTCCTGGAAATGAAGGACTTATTCAGGGAACTACAAAACACAGTGGAAAGCCTCAAGAACAGGGTAAACCAAACAGAAAAAGGAGTCTCAGAGATTGAAGACAGCTCCTTCCAATTGAATAAGTCAGTCACAGAGATGGAGCAGAAAATTAAGAAAAAAAGAAATAAGCCTACAAGAAATGTGGGATTATGTGAAAAAAATGAACTTGAGGGTGATAGGGGTTCCGGAAGGTGAAGAAGAAAACACTCAGGGGCTGGATAAACTGTTTGAAGATTTAATAGAGAAAAATTCCCCAGGCCTTGCAAAAATCTAGATATACAGGGACAAGAAGCTCAGCGGAACCCAGGAAGATTCAAGGCAAATAGGAAGACACCATGACATGCAGTCATCAGATTGACCAAAATATCCACTAAAGAAGCCCTTCTACGAGCTGTAAGGTGAAAGAAACAAGTGACATACAAAGAAAAGCCCATCAGAATAACTCCAGACTTCTCAACTGAAACCCTACAAGCAAGAAGAGACTGCGGCCCCATTCTCACTCTTCTGAAACAGAATAATGCCCAG
>CAUYSK010067843.1:0-25716 GCA_963575035.1 Avahi laniger | reverse complement strand
CACTCAATCCTCTTTCAAACTCAACTAATAGTTTATATAAAAAGAATTTGCTTTCTCAATTAAGTTTTTATTAATCAAAATAATGTGGGCTTCCGCAGTGAAGTCCCTGCTTTGGCCCTTCTTGGGGAAATAATTCAAGATTGGGCAATATGACCAACCTGTATTACTACTGGGATTTGGAGAATAATAGATTCCTTCAGGTGGCAAAGGTAAGGGCTATTGCAAAATATTCTTTATTGCTAATAACAATGAAATATTTTAAGGGAATTGGGAGAAACAAACCTACATTCTATTAGAAAATAGACACATATACACAAATATTATGTATCTACAATTTATGTGTTATTACCATGAAAAATAGGTGAAACAGTATGTACATTTTAATATTAGAGTTAACTATTAAAACATAATTCCTTAAAAATATGGATCTTCTTCCATTGCACAACAATTTGAATATACTTAACACTACTGAAATCTACACCTAAAATGGTTAAGATAGTAAATTTTACATTATGTGTTCCTACCACAATTTTAAAAAACGGAATGAAAGATAACAGAATTTTGTATCCAATCTTGGTGGAATAATTGGTACTGTAATAGTCCTTCCAAAGAAAAGGAAAAAAAATATGGATCTTCCACATTTTACTGTGGGTGAACTAATTTTTTTAAGGAAAGTAATGGTTTTTATTTTAAGTTTAAACATAGGGAAATAAAAGATCAAACGGAGAAAAAGTAGTAAAAAAAAGGATAAGATTAATAAAAATTTCAGTTTAACCAGTTCATATTAAGCAATTGTCTTCTTTATCTTCTTTGGGTATAGAGGATAAAGCAAATAAATCTTTTAACAAATAGATGTGCGTCTCTTTTAGCTCAGTTAATCAAAATGAATCAATCAAGAACATTTAATTCTAAAGAAAGTTGCTCATTACTTTCTTTAAAAATAGATAAAAATCAATACTTTTCATCCAGTGTTATAAACATTATATTTAATAGTTGGACCATTATCCAAGAGGAAAAAAATAGTTAGCTTTTTGTTCTAAAACTGTTTACTAAAAGTTATTATTAATAGCACTAATATAAAATGTGACCATAGAGGAGGTCAGCAAAGAAAATATTTATGCTAGTTATCATAGAGTAGTTAAAATCATTAGGAAAATGAAAATTGCTCAGTACTAACGTGGTCTCTACAGGGATATGGCATACCTCGTAATGGCTTTCTTCATTCTCCTGCATGTGGAAACCGGCAGAGCTGGGACATTTCTGAGAAGTGACAGGAATTGTGTCACTTTTGCTGTGTGAGTTACACTGAAAGAGATTACCAAATAATTGTGACAAACTACTCCATATTTAGAGTGTCCACTGAGAGACATGGCTGTTTACTATGAGCCTAATAAAGGAATACCATTTGAGCTAACAAGGGTCTACACTCAGAGGTACATGCATTAATATTGAGTCTTTACCAAAAAGATAGAAAATGTTCTTAGAATGAACAAATTGTCAAAATGTTTTTACTAAAACTAAAGAAAGAAAAGATTTAGTTATTTTACCTTTCCTTTGCTTTTTTAAAGCAATATTTACTTATTACATTTATAATGTCAGTAGCTAAAACTTATATAGTGCTACTATTTGTGTGAGGTGTTATTTAAGTGTCCGACATACATTATGCACATACTAACCCATGACATAGGTATCATTATTATTTCCATTGATGGATGAGGAGACTGAGACATAAATTTTTGCCCCAAAGTTGTGTTGCTATCCAGCTTTCTGGAACCATTTCCCATATTCTTATCTGCCACATGAACTGCTCTTATAAATGATACATTTGAAATAGATAAAACTGAAAAACTAAAAGTTTAGTGTCTTAAAATATTAGTTCACTTTTTCTGTATTAAACAGAAAGAATTTTTAAAACAGGTGAACTAAAATAATTCAATTGGAATTATTATAATTCACATACATGTGAATTATAGAACATAAGATATTAAATTATACCTTGTATTTCTCTGCAAAAATATTAAAATGACTGTTTTCCATATTCCTCACAAGAGTTCTGTTGTGAAAATAAGACATTCATCATTTCCTATTTCCTTGCATCTTTCTTTCCTAAATCTCTTATTAGATTCAAGGCAAAAAATATTTATAAGTTTTGCTGTTTGGCCATTTATTAACAATAACTTTGCATAGTTTTTAAAGTTTCCACTTAAATAAAAATATACTGCAGTGACTCCAGAAAAGGTTCATCATTGATATATACCCGTTCCTCTTCCACAAAACTACAACATATGCATATATGTTTATGATATTAGGAGGGAAGATACCATTTTTTCAAATTAGTATGTCAAGTTTTCTGTTTATTAATAAAATGTTATGTTCACCATTTCAAAGAAAAATCTGTTAGGAAATTACTGTCAAGGACATTTTTAAAAGCAAATGAGTTTTAGAGTTTTAATATATTGACATATTAAATATAACATATTTATATTATATATAAATATATGTAAATATTTATAATATAAATATATATAATTGTATACAAAATATATTTTCATTCCAAGACCACCATTTTATATATTTGAATATATTTTAAAGTACTGGTATTACATTTGAAGATATCAATTAATTTATCTCATTTATTTTTGTTTGTTTAAGATAAATAGCTATATGACAACTAGGAAGGCATGGCTCTTAAACCCAAAGCCCGTGTTATAAAACTTTTAGCATGCAAAAATTCTATTATGCCTGTCCTCTCTATAAACAATTTAATTTCAACTCTATTCGAAACTTTCTGCCTCTGGGAACTCTTCATGAGTAATTCAACAAATGGTGATTGCCATTTTAACCTCTGCTTGCAACCTAAGTAACTTTTATGTGTAGTTTGTAAAATACTGCTTTGCCAATATTAATTATTTGAATGTTCCTAAGTTTCTTTGAACAAATTCATTGTTTACTATGAAAGCCTTTCTCTCCACGGCTGCTTTCTTGGCTTTCAAAAAAAAATGTAGACTTTAAAACAGTTATTTTCATCTGTGATGTCCGTAGACGCTTTAATCATTCAATTCTTGTCTCAAGCCTCTCCTCATATCTATTCATGCTGATTAATCTTTTTAAAAGATCTCATGTATTATGCAGTTTTTCTCTTGAGAAATATTTCCTGAATTTCTGTGGCCCAGCAGTGCATCTCACTCTGACTCTATATTAAAATCACCTGGGGAGCTTTTTAAAAATGTCAGTGACTGAGCCCCACCTCATACCAGTTAAATTAGAGCTCAGGCATAAATATTTTTAAATACCCAGGGAATTCTAATGTGTAGCCAGAGTTTAAAATCCCAGGGTTAAGGTTAAAGTTCTTTGTCTGACCCTCATGACAGTATAGTAAATTTTGGACTCATTCCTCTTTCGGTCTGATATCTTCCTCCATGGCATTTTTTCTCCCTTTTTTAATTGAACTCAACATATATTGGGTTATATTTTTTAATGGACATATCATAATGACTCCAAACCTGAAAAAAATCGTATATCTATATAATGCTTTACACCTCCACATACAAGAATTTATGTTTTATCTACAAGGAACCTCTGCAGACGGGTAGAAAATATAATCCTTTCACAGATAGGAAAGACAGGGGTTCATATGCATTCAGTACCATTTGTGTAAGGATTTGCCCTGTAAAACACCCCCAGTAATAACACTCAAGTTTTGGGATATTTCTACTCTACCATGTCTCCCTAAGTGGATTCATCTATTTGCTTATTTATTCACTCACACTATTAAGTTTATTAGTTTATAATCAGACATTTAATGAGTGCATGCAATGTGTCAGGATTTTACTGGCTTATCAAGATATGGCATTTAACAACTGTAATACTCTCACTGTAGCAGTGAAACTATATATGAAAATAAATAACCACTATCATATGTGAAAATGCCACATGAAAACATGTGCAGATTGCCAAGGGACAGAGAAAAGAATGACTAGACTCCAGGGTTTGATACGGGGGAGAGTATCAAGAAATAGACTGACAGGGAAATGATAGTTAGAAGGTATTCAAGACTGAAGGAACCACACATGAAAAGGCTCAAAGACATTAATTCTCAGGAGCCATGAGTAGTTTGATGGTTGTTCAAACATGGAGCATGTGAAGATTGATTGAGAATAGATAGAAGTTATCAGTGCATTAAATTCAACAGTAGAACCAGTGATGAGAGGTGATAGAATGGGACTTATCATAAGGAATGACTACCCAGTGGATAGGTGCTTTATAAACAGCAGCAGTGCCAACGGTGAGCTTAATCCATAATCCCTTCGCTCCCAACTTCCCTAAGGAAATATGGGACATAAGCAAAATGAGTACACTTAAAATATGACCGTGACACCCTGGTAAGTCCTTCCATTCCAATAAGACTTCATCCCTAAGCCTTTCCTGTTTCTAATTCTGGAGAAGTCTTTGTTTAAAGAACAGTGAATGACATCAAAGACAAGTTTAAACCCACTGTTATTTCTTCACTCTTAAAAATTGAATGTTATGATGTAAATTGCCTCTAGGGATTGTAAGTCTATGAATTAGAGCAAAAAGAACAAAAAAAGAAAAAAGTAACAATGTAAACAATATTTTGAGATCAAATATTATAATTAGCCAAACATTTAAGAAAAAAATTATTAAGAAAAAAAAAATTAATCACTATGAATCCTTCTGAACAAGTTTCTTGTTCAGGGAGAGTTGTAGTCTAAAACAAAAGGATTTATTTTAAAGACTAAAGATACCTCTCACCAAAGAATTTTACTGCTTGCCAAATTTAACATGAATGACTATATAATGAATAGTTGTTAAGATGGATTTGCTAAATCAGCTTTAATATTGCAAGGTGCATATGTAAATCAAACAAGAGGTCTAGAGCTCAATAACAATAGATTAAATGAAATCACTGTAAATACATTTGTTTTATACTTTAAAACCCATTTGGTATTTTTCATCACCTATGATTGATAGCCTATATTTTAATATGTGGATAAATCTTGCCTCCCCAAAACGCCCATTGTAGTTCTTGGGAAAATTGTTATTTCTACCTATAGAAATATGTATTCAAACCTGCCACATAATCAGGTATGTTAGCTCTTTCAGTTTTTGACACAAATTCCTAAGAAAGCACTTCATAATCATGATATCAATAGAAAGAAAAAATCAACAGTAGTAAGTACAACAAAAGTTTTGTGAAAGATCACATAATCATAAATAAAACACGGCTGTTTTCTTTGCTGAAAAAGGAGTACTTTACATTTCCCACCCAGCTGTAATGCAGCAGCTCTGTGCACTATTATTTCATTACTCCTCCTGCCTTCTTACAAAATCAATGCTGTTTGCTAAAAATCAAAAGTGCTTTTACAAAATTTTTGCGATCATTTGTAAAGCCTCGTAGTTTTATGTTATAGGTTTCATTAAATAACAATTCCATTTGTTAAAAAACTCCCACTGAAAATGTTACTCCTACCCGTTTTAATAAACTAAGGATTCCTTTCACAAAGAATTCTAAAACATTCTTAACATTTTTGGTATAAAAATTCTAAAAGTTAATTAAAAAATTCAAATTTATAGAAAAAAATCCACTTTTAAGAATTGCCAATACTTGATGTCTCCAACTTCTTTTCATTCGTTTCTTTAGAGACCCACCTATAGTAGGTTTCCTCACCCCCATTCCTCTGAAATTGGTTTACTGTAATTACCAGTGATGTCCACATTAGTCATTCAAAGGGCAATTCTCAATCCTCATCTAACTTACCAGGACTGATCACTCCCTCTTCTTGTTACATTTGTGTCACTAGCCTTCCAGGACACCAGGCACGCATGGCTTGCTTTCTTCTCTTGCCCTTTTTCTGGAATCATGTCACTGTTAATGTTGTTGGTGGTGTTAAAGTGGAAAGGACTAAAAAGGATGAGGCCTGAGTACTTCCTCAGAAAGTATGAATATTTTGTCCAGCGGAGTTGATCAGTTTGATGATTACACCCATAGCTCTTAACTCCAAAATACTTTCTCAGACAGATATACGAACGATTTTCTACTTGTAAGCAGACAAGGAAAGGACTCTTAGAACATTCTCAAACATGCTTATTTCAAAGCACATATTTTTATAAGTACTTCTAGAAACTGATAACATTTATATTTTATGTGACCCATGGTATAGATTCTCATTTTTCTGAAAATTTGTTCTAATGTCCTGAAATTTATTCCACCTCAATTCAGGAAACCTTGAGCCTGTATCCATAGCCTTCTCTCTAGTATTTTCTATGCATCCTTCTCCTATGGCTTATTTTTCTGTCATCTTTAATCATGACTAGAAAACAAAGCTAAAATGCTCATTGAACTTCATAGAATGTGCAGATACTCAGTGTGGGTGGTATATATTTTGATTTAAAATGAAAATGCAGTGTGTTAAAATTTAAAACAAAATATTATATAAATGCTTAATCAAATCACAGAAATAGAGAAGTCCACAATGCATAACAACTTCAAGATAAGGATTGCTTATGTGAAATAAGGAATAAAGGCAGACCACAAAAGGAAACAAAGGGAATATTAACTGTATGTACAGTATACAGAGAATCTGTTTATCTTTTTCAAATTGTTCTACTTCTCTTCATTAAAGATTAATTATTTTTTCTTTGAAAATTAGAGACAAATATCACAAAATATTAGTATATTTTAATTCTGGATAGTGAGGACATAGGTATTTTTCTTATTTCTCTTTACTTTTTTCTGAGTTTTTTCAGATATCTGACAGTGAATACACATATAGAAAAAGAATTAGCATGATTTGGTTAAAAATCTGTTCCATCCACAGCACAGGATGATTAGTAATGGTTTTAAGAAAGCTTTATAAACTATAAAATCCCCAAATTGTGCATCTTCAGAACTGAAGTTAACATGTATGTATTAGGTCCCTTCTGATTGGGCTCAGTCACTTTTTGGTCGGAAATGTTTTTCTAAAGCCTCGTGAAGAATAAATACGCAAGTTCCTCCTTCTACCTTTGGTACTATAGCTTATAGGTCTTTCTCTACTTCATTTAAATAGTTTTGATCTCTTTCACTCCAAGAGGGTACATGCTTCTGTTGACAGTTCTCCAGCATATAGCACAATGCCTACAGCATTGCTATGTACTTTATAAATATTCGTAAGTGAAATAAATGAATAAACGCAAGACTTTCATAATGATTTATATTTACCTAGTTTGTTTTGGCTTTTGACTCTCTGGGTGATCATTTAGTTATTGAATTTTTTTGTGTTCCCAACATATTCATTGCAAAATTAATATTTTCAGGACCTACTGTTTGTATCACAAATGCTATCACAAAAATAAGGTACATTAGTACCGTAGTTTGAGAGTTCCCATATAAGGAATATTAAACAAAGCAGTGCGTTTATTCGTCATGCTTGATCTCTCCAACTGGACCCTTAGCATCTCATGGCAAAGAGCACTTCATCATAATAATATGTTAACTAAGTAGATAGATTTGAATTTACCCACTGTACATATGAACAAATAAGCTCATGTTCAACTTCTGGGCTCTACCACATGTCCCTGCCCAGTGGACTTTTTAAAGTCCACGCTCTTGGTTCTTTTAGAAACAGTAGACCCCTTCAATCCCTATGCAAGTTGACTGGGATCTGCTTTAATACTCCCACAAACCCACTGACAACCCTCCTCACTTCCTCTATGTAAATTTTCTTTGACCCTTCTCACAATCCCCATTCCAGATTTCCCTTCTATCTAGAGACACCTTTTTTCCCTCCCTTATTGATATCTCAAAGATGGATCTTCCCTCTTCTTCAAAAGCACTTCCTTTCTCTTCTGTTCCAATAAGCCATTCATTCCATTTTTAATCCAGGTTTGCAGGAAGACTAGCCAGATGGAGGTAGTCACTACTGCTCAATGAACAGTGAGAAGTTGACTGTTGCACGTGGGATTTATGAGAAAACAAAAGCTGATTTCACATAGTCTTGTGGCAAAGGCCATTAAATAAACCAGTTGGTTTCCCTCTATTATAGTTCTACATGATCAAGTGAAATAACAGATAACAAGATATGTTTTATTCTGTGCTTTGTTGTTGCAAGTGGGTCACTTGCAAAGCATTCGTATAATATGTACCTCAGTTTACTATCTTATGATACAATAAATGGAACCAATGTATTCCAGAATATAAGATATAAGGAATATTTTGTTCACAGAAAAAAATCTTAACACATCTAAGTAAAAGGAGGATTAGAAAAAAATTCTAAAAATGTGAAATTAAAGTCTGAAGTAACTTGGTAAGTCATTTAAGCTGAAGTATGAGATGAAACATCTTATATTTTTTTCTTTGTTTAGAAATTCCCCTTTTATATGCTATTCCAAAATTTAATGGTCTCTATCATAGGCTGCCTGACATTTTTCAAACAATTCTAACAATTTAGTAAAATGTGTAGGTGCTAGGTACCGTAACCAAAAATAGCTTTCTCTCAATGTTTTATTGCATAAGTGGTATTCCCAAACAATCTTTTTCTGTAAATACCTCGATTACTACAAAGTTTTAGCAACACTATTGTCCATCATCCTGAGAACGTGTGTTCCAGATTTTCTATCTGTATATGACTCTCAAGGCTTTTCTTAGGGGACTATTGACAAATGCAGAAATACAGATAGAGATAGATGAGATAGAGATAGAGCTACCAATAGAGATAAAGATATTTTCCAAAAATAAATGATAATTCAGCTTTTGAGAGGGCTAGCCTAGGCTAAATTTTGTTTCCTTTTCTCTGTACTATTTAATGAAAGCCGGGAGAATGGGAAAATAAGTTTTGAATTTTTGTAGAATTTTTGGTAGTTCAATCAAGAATCATACAATAGCATTTTATGTCAAGTTACTCAGCAGTTTCCATCCATATGTGCAGTAATGGAACAGATCGCTGTGAACTGAACATGAAATGTGTCAAAGTAGTACTCAAGACAGAGGTGCTGGGGTGCTGGGTGCAAGGGAGTGAATACAATTTTGCTAAATAAATAAATATAGGAACAAGCCCATCTATTTCCCCACATCTAGCTGTAAATTACTTCATAAGCAATTACTATACTACCAACCTCTCTAATTTTATATAGATAAACTGGATGCAATTTCAGGTCATTACTCGCCAAGGGGGAACACTGCAAAACCACTTTTATGAGGACCACAAATCGTAGCTGCCTCTATGTGTATTACAACACTTTCCTTTAAATGGTTCACGGATGCTATATTAGAGTTTTATGCAACTCTTTTGACCCAGTTGCTATGGGCATGCATGGAAATAAAATTTCCTCAAAAACTATATTTCAAACACCTAATGTTCTATACTTTACAATTTCTCCATCGGTCCCCTTCTTGTGCCTTACTGTAAAGCAATTTCACAAGAGCAATAATGCATTGAAAGGTTTTAAATTACAAAAGGATTACATGTTATATTGCTTGAGCAAAGCTCTATTAATGCCAGTAGGCTTTGCACATTGCAACTTAATTCCGCATTTTAAATAAATGGATTCAAGCAATGCAGGAGTTTGGAACTTCCCAGACACTTAAAAAGAAACTCTAACTTCTGTCCAAACATATTCCAAGGAATACAATAACAGACATTTTCTATACCAGAGTTAATCAGGATTATGGTCAAGACAATTTTCTTGCAGTTCATTTAAATTTGTTTTATTATTTATTGCTATAAAATCCCTGAGATTTCCCTCATATATTTAGCATTTAACTGTATTTACACTTTGAAGGAAAATTAAAACTGAAGTTTTCTCAACACAAATAAAAATAGATTAAAAACATATGTTTTACATTTCAAACATCAAGAGATGTTCCATTTTAAAAGTGTTCACCGGGAATTTGGGGGCAAATTCTTTTGTTACATTTCCAGATTGATTTGAGAGACTTGAAGGAAAAAAATTGCCTTTCCTTATTTCCACTGTTGCATTTCATCTTCACTCAAGGTAATTAATGCTCATGAATAGACAAGTCAATGAATTTTTTGAATTGGTTAAAATTTCTAAGGAGTTCTGAAAGAGTGTCAAATAAAGCTAAAACTAACTTAATAGAAAACAACAGTATTAGTTCATAGCATTTTCCATTAACTGGCATCAACATGCATATATAAACCAAGATGGAAGAAAGTTCAGGGATTTAGGGATGGCCTCTCCATACAATAAATATTCTACTTCTATGCTGGGGTGGCTATTTTTACTATAATAAATTGCATTTATAAGTGAGCCCACACACACACACACCATTCTTATGAATACACGTTTTATGTAGGTGATTGCATATATTTGCATTGTAGAAGTATGTATTAGGCAAAATAAAGTACTATATTTTTATGAAATATTTTACCTTAATATATATACATTACATATTATATGAATATAAATATTTATTTACAAATTTATAACAGTGCTATTAATAAATCATATTCCATACTAAGTTAATATATGTAATGCCTACTACAAACGCATCCTGAATTTTAGGGTGAAATATTTCTGAAAAGATTATCCTCACTGAGAATTATAATATTTTGAAATTTCCATGGTAAGAAATTTTTAAAAATCTCAATTGAATATAGTTTCCAATAATGCGATTATGTCTTTATATCATGAAAAAAAGTTTCCCCCAAATCAACTTTTAACATAATATTAGACTCGGCTATCTGTGTGCCAGTCTTTAGAAACAACAGTCTGCAAGTCAACCTTCGGCCCAAGAAATCAGGTAATAAATTCAGACATTAAAATCCAAAGTGCTTTAAAGTGAATTTAAAATTCAAGGCTGTGCTAGCTATTTGAACATAGTCTTTTCAGGACAAATTCTTAGATAATTTCAGTAGTTTATTATGCTTTTCTTACTGCGAAACTTTCTAAAACCAACCCTGAAGATTGAATTTATATTTATAATAGCATTCACTGAGAGACAGAGGGAGAACAAGAGCAAGTACCCAAGCTTTGTTTTCTTATAGTACACTGAAAACAAACAAACAAACCCTATTCTTGAACACATAATTTCAAAATGTGTTTTTGTAAGTTGAGTGTTTCACATTTTGATTTTAAATTCAGTTATGCAAATCGTCCGGTATTTTGAATAAAAATACCTTTTTAAATAAGGATTTAGAGTAAAAAGGATGTTTCAGAATACACTGGGAAAAGCCATTTCTCACTTAAGGATATTGGACTTGAACTTTGGCTCCACTACCATACCACCATCTGACTTTGCTTCATAGCCTTGCCGTCCTTATCTGTAAAAAGAGTTTGGACTGGAAGATCTCCTCCACCTATCCAACTCAAAAATGTAAGCTATTATTAGATGTGTTACTCCAAAAACTTAAGGTAGAGCTGTTTGTATTTTTGTTTTTTAACATCAGTCTCTAACTTTAGACCTTTATAAAATGGTGTAAATAATTTAGTTGATAAAGGGACTACAGAGAAGCAGTCACTTTGCCACTGTTTCAGTTATAACCATTCGCTCTTTATCTTGCTGATATATTTGAAAATATGTGTTACTCTATTAAAATCAAATTATGATTTATAACTCTCATGTTCCATATATATTTTTTATTCACAAAGAAATAAACATCACAATCAAAGGTATGATGTTTAAAAAAAAAAAAGTCTGATGTTTACTGACTGTGCCTCCACTCTCTTTCCAGAAAAAGAATTGGTGCCTCAAATACCTTTTGAAATATTTTAGAATAAATCAGGCCAAATTAAAGAAACTAATCACAGTGATGTTGGAGAGGAACTCTTCAGCAAGCCTGAAATCTATCTAGCTGTGAATGTTTAAAAGACCAGAGTATTTTTTAAAATCTAATTTTAAAATTAAAGTTCTGAGTATTTTATGGAAAAAACCAAAGCACAAAAGGAAAATGCTTATTTTCAATGTCTTAAAAATGTTTCTTCTTTGAGGTTTGGGCAAAGAATCCCTAAAGGAATATACTTTAACAAACAAGGAAATATCTGTAGATATAATCATTGCTAATAGAGTCTGTCTTTTGAATTACTTTCTTTGTCTCCAAACTTCAAACTAATATAAGTTCAGTGAAATCACTTTATTGTTTATCTTTTAATCCTCAAGTTATGGAACTGTAACATTTAGCTGACTCTAGAATACTAACACTTCTCTGATTTGTGCTCATAAAGTTGTTCCCCTTATGAAGGGAGGTATGAGAATGAACCAGAAATAGATTACAGAAACATATACAAAATCCACTTTGAAAATGTGTATTAATAAATATGAAACATAACTAAGAAATATATTTTTTTCTGAAGAAGAAATTCATGAAATACCATATGATTCTATACTGTCTTCATGAAGCACATTAAATGCTGTGATTTTTATGAATATTAACTCAAATGTGTTCATTCATTCATTCAAATACTTTTTAATAACTTAGTTAAAAATACAAGTATGTTTTTGTCTTCGAAGAATTGAAGATATATTAAATGTGGCCATTTTGATGAGCTCTCTACATTTCCCAAATATATTCAGCAATATATGTAAATATCATTTTAGAAAACTCAAAATATAGGTGAAAGAGAAATAAAACCTAAAGATAACAGAATTAGTGTTATTTTCTTCCTACATAGTGTTCTGCAGAGGAATATAGAATGATAGCTCTCTGGCAGAGAACAATGTGTTTTTGTCTTACAATGATATTAAAACAACTGTATTTACTCCAACTGAGTAAGGATTAATATTTAAGTTTTTTAAGACATGGGGGTGGGGATCAATATTTGAACATGATTAAAGAATATATATAGAGAGAATATTTTATAAAACATTTCTCTTCGTATTAATAATACTGATAATAGCAATCTACTTTCAAATGAAGATAATACATAATTCAAGGAAAGTTATTTTAGAAAAAGCAATATATTATAAATATGCTTTTATTTATATATATACAAAATCTAATTATTCATTGAAGCATGTGATCTTGTGTTTTCGTTCTAATTCGAAGCTCTTTCATAAAACAGTTTTTTTACTCAACCTTTGATGATACAAATCTGACAAGACTGATTGGACATTTTTACTCCCCTTCAATGAAGGAAAAGAAAAGACCCTGTAGACTATTCACACAGTCTTTTTCTTATCATTTGATTATCACAAGATCTAATATAAACAGAGAATGAGACCATCACACCTGTTTATGTTGGTTTTCTTGTATCACAATAGTAAGATGTTGTTTAAATTAATCCTACAGTCAAAATGTTCTGCAATCACCCAAACTGATATGGGTCATGCTAAGAGTAAAACATAACTTTATCCAGTTTATAAAGGATATGAGTTGTGGGGTCTTTCTGTATGTGTAGCAAAGTAGAAGGATGCAACTGCATAAGCTAGCTGGCCTCTTCGGAGATTCAGCATGAAAAGAAACGGGAAATCAGAGTAAATATAAGTCAGACTCCTGACACTGAGCTCTGTAGCTCTGAATCCCTCTTCGCCCTTCCGTTAGCCCTACCTCTTTTTAAGTTCTGTTAGGTCTTTTTCTCTCTCCCCTCTGTGGCACAGAAACTCTGTTAAGAGCTTGGAAGCAGGGCTTGAAAATCGTGCTTGCAAGTAAGGATTTGTAGCAATTCCTTTCCCTTTGGGTGACTTCCATATTTGGTAGACTCAAGGAATATTAGATTTGAAAGAGACATTACAATTTTTTTCCTCACCTCCAATATAGATGAGGAAATTAAAGCACAGTGACTGATCCAAGATAAAATATTTAGAGGTCTACAAATGATGTATTTTATTCTGTTTAGATGACATAAGGTAAAAAATTATCTTAATTCCTTTTTAAGATAATCAAAGCAAAGAAAAATTCAGGCATATTCTCAATCTCTTCTTTTAAATCATAGGTTCACAGGATTTAAAAGGAGCTTCTAACTCAGCTAAAAAATATTCTCACGGGTCATTCAGATCGCTGCCATGATAAAGGCTAATCACAAAGATCCATCAGTAGACTGGATTTAGAGCCCCTAGCTCGTTCAATCCAGATGTTCATTAATAGGGGGAAAATTTCTTTTAACCAAATCCTAAGAAACCATCTGCTTAACTTCATATTCAAATGTACTCCTAAAAGACACCTTTCATTCAACTTGAAATATCTCAAGTTCAGAATCTGTGAAGTCGAAAGGGTGAATCAGACATTCCGAAGCAACAGTGTAAAAGAAGGTTTTGATGGGTTTAAAGCCAAATACTCTGATATATATGAGTTTGAATATAGCCCAAAGTATAGGTCTAAGTATAGCAACTATATGTGTAATTTATCCAGATAACTTAGATCCTATTGTGCTAATGGTTGTTTGTGAGCAAGGCTTGACTGAACTTCATCAACTTGTATTTTGTGTTTTTAAGCTAATTGACATTGTACATATCTCCTCAAAATACAGAATATCCTCTCCTATTCCTATTCCCTGGTGAGCTCCCTAAAGCATGAAGAAGTAGAGAAATTTGTTTACAGTGTTATTAAAATAAATAGCTAAACACAATAAGGAAAGCTTACCTAAGGAAAGCAAACCCATACACACACACCGAATAAAGTGTACATTCAGCAAATATTTACAAACTTTTAAACAAGCTATCGAATGTACAAATGAAAGACAGCAAAACCTTATTTTCTGCTGCTCATTAAACTGAAACTACTTGTAGATGAAATTTTTGTTAAGAATAAAGTCTGTACCTACTTTTCCTTATTTCAATTCCCTGCTTCATATATTGAACACCAACTAATAAAACACACTTCACTTGTTGAAACCTTTATCCATTCATTTGATGGTTTATGTTGATGTCAAGTGAGACAAGGCGACAATTCTTGCTCAATTTATTCTTTATGTATAAACAAGAGTACACTTTAAAATGAACTGCCATGAAACGATGCTTTTCAGAATATGTTGTTTGTAAAAGTGGGACAAACTCCTTCTATCTATTTTGCTGATGCATGATACTAAGGGCCAAAATTGTCCTTCCGATTTTTTGCCGTACTTGAAAAGCCTGAGCCAAATGACTCACCATATTATACAAACATTTTATATTTGAAATCCTTTTTGAAACATAACCACTAATGAGTTATTTGATTATCATAATCAGTAACACTAATCATTACAGTCTTGATGAAAATTCAGACATTATCTCAAGAGGGCCTTGGTCGAATAAATGTGTTGACATGCTATTTGTTTTTATGATAGTTATTCATTGTGACTCAGTGTAAAATAAGTTTATGGGAAAGAAGTGACAAATTCTTGGTGTGAGCATCTGATACAAAGAGAATGTATGCAAGATAGAATCTACCGGAATATTTCTTTTAATTCTATAAAAGGGTAAATAAGATACATAAATATATCCTTACTAAAATGCTCCAGAGTAACACTTCTCTTTATATGAACAACTCTCCATGTTTAAAATGCCATGTTTTCATTTTAACATCATATGTATGATAAACTGTTAAGGACAGCTCCCTCTGCTATACCTAAATCCCCTAAAGAGACATCCCTATGTAGAAGACACAATCACCTCTCTCTCATTCCCTCTCTGCTGCAGAACTGGTAAATTAGGAAGGTTCTGTGGCTCAGATGTCCAGATAAGCAAAACCTGGGATGACCAGTGTCTTATATTATGAACCGTATATGGCTATGCTCAAAGATGATTGGTTCCTCCCCAGTGCTTTTGTGGAAATTTAAGCTAAGAGGGAAAGAAGAGGGTCTCAGTTGGTGATTGAAAGTGAATGATTGGTGTTGCAAGGACCCAACAGCAGCCATGTACAAGTTGTGAGGATGTAGTTTAGAGAAAGAGAGCATCTGGTTGTGCATAAGGCAGAGCTAAAACTAAATTTCTTTCACGTCTTCCCTGCTTCCTCCATGTCAATCAGATTAAAGTGTGTAATCCTAAAAAAAAAAAAGTTTTCAGAAATGTATAGGTAACAGAGAGAGAGAGAGAGAGAGAGACAAAGAGAGAGGGGAATAGAGTGAAATTGCCTCATTTATCACTCTTTGTTCCATTTTAGATAAGGACACACGTGTTCTTTATTGTCTCTCCTTGAATTTTAGGAAATCTCTCTTTTTTTTTTTTCTTTTTTTTTTCTTTTTTTATTTCAGGGTATTATGAGGGTACAAACATTATGGTTACACTTTATGTCTTTGCCTCACTCAAGTGTGGGTTAAAGGCATGCCCTTCCCCCCTACAGTGCTCTTTTAATTTAGCTAGAATAAATGAGTTTTTGTTTCTTATACCAAAAATGTCTTCATCATCAACTTTTATAATTGTAATATCATACTTTATTAAGACTATCTTTTTAAAGTGGTAGTAGACTTAACACATTATTATCTTTTATTGATGGTAAGGTCAAGTAAAGCAAAAGGAAATAAACTTTCAAATTCGTATTATTAATTCTTAGGCAAAAAGAAAGAGAATGTATCTTAATTTACCATTTAACATTTTTTATAATCACTATGGTAGTAATTTTTACTAATTTTCCCCCTCTCAAAAAAAAAATAAGCAGAGAAGTAGAATATGTGCTCAGGGACCAACTAGTTGACCCACTATTTCTACTATAATTCATAATAAGGCTACTAAATATCCCTCCCATATCAGATGAATTTAAATCTAAATAATGACACAACTTCGTCACTTCCCTTGTAAAAGATTTATGCGGATGCTTTTTGATCATGGTAAAATAAATTTACCTATAATTAATCTTTCGCTGGTATATTCAACTCTTTGTTTTCTACATTTTTCTCTTATTGTGTACTTTGGAAAGAGTATTCTGCACCTTCTACTTTCATCTTACTTAATTCCCAGTTTTGCCTCAGCTTTGTTAATACTTTACAAAAATTACTCTTAGAAATCCATCATTCTTTTTTTCGCCCGTAATGATAATCTGTCTGCTCCTGTATATCTCTGTTCATGTCAATATCCTTGACTATTCCTTTCCCATTGGGAACATTTTTTATATTGGTGTTTCTCAAGTCTATATTTTTGGTTATCTTATCTTTTCACTATTTATTATTTCTCTGGGAACTGTCATACAATCCTACACTTTCAGTTATCTCCTACACAACTATAAGTGATGGCATCCAAATTTACTCCTTCAGAACCTGCTGTTCTCCTACGCTTCATTCTAAACAAACAAAACATTTTTTTTGCAAAATATTTCATCTAGGATTCATTTGGGGCATCTTAAAATCAACTTGTCCAAAGCCCAAGTCATTGGTTTACACCTTCCTTATTTAATCCTCCTCCTCTTTTGCATCCGGAACAAATATAATCTCTCTAATATTCATTTCTCTGTATGCTACTTACACGTGGTTTTGTGTCTGTTGCCCCAGAGATGTCCCCAGTGTTGTGCACAATGTGTGGCAAATAATAGATTCTTAAAAATATTTTCAAGTAAATTCAGTATTTTCAATTTCAAATCATGTTGTGGAACCAAACATTACACTGCCATTCATAGACTGTTAATTTAGAGAGGTTGTATGGAGGCATAGTCCTGAGAGTGCTGTAATGGAAAAAAACATTGTATTCATTGTTAAACCATGAGCAAGTGATATAACACGTAGGACTCAATCTTCCTGTGGGGATAACAACCCCTCTCTTGCCTGTCAGGGAAGGTGGCCAAGAGGTTCATATGAGATAATTAAATGTGAAAGAAATTTGAAAAGGATGAGGGACTATACAAAATCAGGTTCTGTTAATATTAAAATTTAAAAATGCATGCAATATGCCCTTACTGTTCCTTTTCAAGTTTTAAAACTAGAATGGTGTTCGTTTTTCTAAACAGAAAACTAGGGCAATGTTTCTAACATTCTTATACTTCTTTAAACATAACCATATAACTGATAACTTGTTTGCCCCTAAAATAACCTGAATAACATGCTGTGACCCTTGCAACACTATTCTGAGAACAAGCATTGGCATACTGTTGTTCAGAAGAACTATGCTTGATATCTAAACATTGTTTGCATTTATCTGTAAGAGACTGGACTTAATAAACCTACATATTTTAAGACTTTTAATCTTTACTTGGGAATGATAAGATTAGACAGATATTGTTCTCCTACATTTTTAAATAAGATACAGAATAAGAATGAAAGGAGATATCCCAAAATGGATTTGGTTTCCAGGTAAATAAAGGAAAAATTAACTGTATTCTGTCAATAAATCTTAGGACTCTTGTCACGACTTTCTGAAAATTCCCAAGCTGCGGCATTAATCCCCTTGAAAGGGAGACACTCAATTTACAGTGCATTTTGCATGTCCCTAAACAAGTCTTGAATGATGAATTTCACTCTCTGACTGAGGTGGTTTACCTCAGCACATAATTTCTTATATTAATAACCTTCCCCCACAGGAGTGAATGACCTTCTATAAATATAATTTCTCCATTCAATCAAAAAATTAAAGCCTGTAACCACCACATAATTCATCATCTTTTTTTCAGGCAATTGTTGAAGCAAAAACAAACACAAATCCCCAATCCTAAAGCCATGTAATGTAAAATTATGCAGCCTTCTGTATTTATGTAGCATGGATATATTGAAAATTATGTAGTATTTTGTGTTCCAAATCAATTCTATTGAGTGAATTCCCGTTTCCAGTGAGCGGTAATTTTTCAAACAAAAAAGAAAAAAAAGACCTCTTTTCCAAAATCAAAGGCATACTAAAACAATAACCTCCTGAATGTTTGCATATTTTCAATCAGTCTTTTAAAAATGCCTCTTCATATGAATGCCTCTGAAATTATGCTGAAGCCAGATTATAGGGTTATTCTTAAAATCTGGGAGACTATCATTTACATAAAACTATCTTAGAGTGAAACTCAGAATTTAATAAGGGAGTTTTCCTCTTTCAGTGAGGATGTTCAAGGCTTGTACCGAATGTCACGGATGTATAAAGACCCTAAAATATATACATAATAAACTGACAGAAGTTCTTGCTTTCCCTTGCAGAGATCTCTACCTGCAAAACAATCCTAGAACAGATAATAGATTTATGCCAGAGAATTTCCTGGTAAAACAGAAAAATTCAGACAAAAGATTCAGATAATTAGTATATTCTCAAAGTAAATAAATGAGAAATGTTAGATAGCATTTTAAAATTCAATATTCTTAACTACCTTTAATTATGGTAACTATACAAGCAGAAACTGGATTTCTTCAATCTGATCAAAATTTCTTAATGTCAACAAAATGTGTCAGAAAAACTCAGTTTTTCTTCTTTTTCTTTTTATTTTTTTTTTTCTGTGTACATTTCAATTTACTATTTTGTGTGTTGAAGTCATAACCCCCAGTATCTCAGAATGTGATAGTATTTGGTAATAAGATATTCTCAGAAGTGGTTAAGTTAAAATGAGGTCAATAGGGTGAATCTTAATCCAATATGACTCGTGTCTTTATAAGAAAGAGAAATTTTAACATATTTACATAAGAAATGGCAATTTTTTTTCTTACAAACAGAAAAGCCAAAGTTAGATTCAGAATCACTCTTTTTATAAGGCAGGCAACTCAGTCACTTTGAGCAGGTTCTGCTGTTTATCCAGTTGGGAAAACTAGGGTGAAGGATTGTATTTATTGCATATGGTCCTCTTACACTAGATAAGTAATTTTTATTTTATCAAGAACATATAAATTCAAAGGCAATTTCAGTAGAAGTCCTAACAGTTCTCAAATTTGTCACATGAATACAAACACATCATGAGTATGTGTTTCATATAAAGCAGAAGCAAAGCACCGTATTCAGATCTCACTGCTCCCCTAAACTGAAGACACTAAAATGTAGTATTTATCTTTCAGAATATCTGACCCCAAGGGAAGACTACATCTGCAAAAACTAATTTAATACAAAGTGGATTGCTATGTGAATACTTCCTATTTTGAGTATAGGCTGAGATGAGGGATTAGCAAAACTTCTGGAGAAATATACAAACTACAAAACAATCCTAAGATTAGTGGTTTGAACAGTCATTTAAACTGTTCTGAAATTTATTCAAGTCATTGTTAGCGGTTTTCACATAGCTAATCAGTTTGTACAGCAGTTAAGGTCAAAACGTTGCCATAAGATATTACTACTCAGAGAACAAAAAAAAGTCTACGTAAACTTTGTGCACTATGTCCTGAGATGACATCCTTTTTAGATTAACTTGTCTCATGTATAAGCAATACCAATATTTATTTTCCTTTCATAGAGAGAAATCGTATCATCTCTTCAATTTATTATACTCAAGTATGATAAAATGCCCCTAAATGAAAGTCGGTTTTGTGATTAACTGTGCCCTGGTAAAACGATTGTGCAAAAACTATTAATAAATGTGATGCAAACATACATTTCATCAAAAATTATTAATATTTTACACAAAGGTTTGAAATATATAAAACATATATGTAGCTATAAATATGGTATCACATTTGGAATTTATAAAAAATTATCAACTACTTCTCCAACTCCAGGGAAACTACTTCTCTGTCTTCTTTTTATGTGAATTTTTCCCCCTAAACTAAGATTGAGGAGAAAGATAGTACAATTCGCTTCTATATGGGCAGGAGAGCTAACTCAAGGAGTGCTAACAGGTATTTTCTATCTTTAATTTTCATGATTCTACAGGAGATGTGTAGGAGGAAAATAACAGGAGAAATTAATTCCAGCAACTCACCCAGAAGTAACTTCCTTATGTTCATATCCTCCCTGGGCTTTTGGCTTGAATAACTTTGTTGGTGAACAAACATTGCCACTACCTCATGCTTGGAAAGTTCTGAATGTAATTGTCTGTCAAAGATATGATGATTTAAAATGCAATCTGTTCCTATTGCTACTACTGCAGATAATTCTAATTTGCCACTATTGTATTAGAAATGAGGAACTTAGTCTTTTTAAGTTTTACAGTTTAGCTTTTCTTTACGTCATAGAACCAATCAAAATGCATTTCCCTTTCATTCTCCTTGGGAAAATAATAATGCTACCAAGACTAGCTATTAGGTCAGGTTTTTCCAACTCATTCATTTTTTTTATCTTTAAAGAGAAAACTCATTATATTATTAAATGTTTAAAATCCAATAGAATTAGGAGTGCATGTTTATCACTTTTTATTTATATATGATGTAATATTCAGCTATAGCATATCACTAGAATATGAAAGGGATGAGAATATTTAAGCTCAAGTCAGAAGCTGAAGAGAAAATGTGTTTAACATAGCATGGTTCAGATCACTAAAACACGTACACAAATCAGCAAAACTTACATACCTGGTGAGCAGATAATCAAATAATTGTATGTCCACTATCTGAATAGGGAAAAATGGCAGAATTCATAATTTAATCAGATTTACAGAATTAATTTATAAGCTATGGTGCACCTGGCTAATAGACATAAGCAGTTATATAATTGGCACATGTTTGATAGCTAATTATGTGTACCAAATCTTGACTATAGAGAATAAATAGAGAAAATACACCACATCTTTTAGTTGTGTACATAATTATATGTAAATCTTATTTCATAACAGAGTTATGTCTAAATATTTTGGATTCAAACATTTTTATTTTATAAATTAAATCATGAAGACTTTATGTTAACCAAGACAATTAACATATCTAGTTCTATATTTTTGGAGCTATTTTAAAATTCAGGTTAAAATAAAAAGCCTGTAATCATAGGTAACATTGTTTACCAGATTCCAGACATAGTTATAAGTAATTTAAATGTATTCAGACATAGTTATAAGTAATTTAGATGTATTCTTCTTTTTTCCTTTTTTTTTTTTTTTTGAGACAGAGTCTCACTCTCTTGCCTAGGCTAGAGTGCCGTGGCTTCAGCCTAGCTCACAGCAACCTCAATCTCTTGGGCTCAAGCGATCCTCCTGCCTCAGCCTCCCAGGAAGCTGGGACTACAGGCATATGCCACAGTGCCCAGCTAATTTTTTCTATTTTTAGTTGTTTGGCTAATTTCTTTCTATTTATAGTAGAGATGGGGCCTTGCTCTTGCTCAGTCTGGTCTCCAACTCCTGAGCTCAAGCAATCCTCCCGCCTCAGCCTCCCACAGTGCTTGGATGACAGGCATGAGCCACCGTGCCCGGCCATATTCTTCTTTTTAATCTTCATCACTATCCAATACAATGTGTGTAACCTACATTCTCATTTTAACAGATAAGGAAACTGAGTCATAGAGTGAATAAGTAATTTGCTCAATGTCACAAATCTAATTGGTTAAGAACTCAGAGGTGAATTCCCTGGCATGATTACAGGGCCCAAGTGTTGGTAGTTGCACAGTTCTGTCACGGCTTTTTTGATGAATGTGAAGCAGTTCCTAGCAATCAACAAAAATTTATTAATGCATCTCCACAATCCTTTCCATTTAAAAAATTATAATCCATTTCTGTAAATATTGTCCATTTGATTCAGTGCTTAACATATCTTTAAACCTATTTTAAATATAAGATATAGGATTCTCCTGCCTTGTCTATTTCCTACAATGAGCTAGCATCCTCAGGGCAGACTTCAAAAGCGTCCACTCATAATGGCACAGAAGTAGAGCAAAAATCATGTGGACCAAGAAAAGAAAATGACGCTAGACAAAGAGACTACCTACTCTCAAATCCTGTACCTTAAATGACAGCTCTTAGCATATTTGACCACTTATACTAGTTTTCAACTTGTATTATTTTAAAAACTTCTGGAAATTCCTTTGGGTAAGAACTCAATTGTGGCCACCAGTCCTTGAACAAATAACCCTCTGTTTCTCCCGGGAAGTACATCATTTAAAAACTACTTCTGTAATTGGTAAACCTGTCTTCTTAGCCCTTATCAAATCAAATTGCTATTGTTATATTCAGAGACATATCTATTAATATATCTTATCTCAAGTAGCCCTCAAATGCAGATAGTGAAGGATTGAGGAAAAGAAGTATTAAACCTTTCAGCTTTGAATATAATAAAATAGTCCCATTTCAAAGTATTTTCCTCACCACGTCATTGTTTTCAAACATATTGCACAGTTAAGCACATGTCTTATGTGAAGAAAAAATGGAAAACATATAATGTTTGAACTTTGTACATATTTTCAATTAATTTATTTTTTTAATTAGGTATGAATGTAGGTAAGAATTTTGGTGTTCTGAATAATAATACTTAAAATGAGATTCTACCAGTATTTAAATGTACTAGGAAAGTTCTTCATTTAAAGAACCTATGTAAGGAATTTCATAATATACTAATACAAAAATCAAATCAAATAAAAATATAATCTTCAATTGTGTTTTATCAGTCTCACAAATATCTTAAAAAATATATTACTAACACTTATATGAAAAAATTATACATACATGAGCATATATACATACATATATCGAGTATCTACACATGAATAAAAAAGAAAAAGAAATAACTACAGGTACGCTAATATTAACAGAATTTCACGGCCGAGTTAGAATGTTTAGAATTTTGAGTTGATTGGAGTAGTTATATTATTATTTCAGTCTGTAGGGATGTGGATTAGTACAAGGCAATATCCCACAGGGAAAACTGTACACTGGGATACATAATATAAACTCTTAATACTTTCCAAAACTCACAAAGTAGCATGAATACATAAATGAATGGCACAAATATAAACATGATTTTTTCAAAAAACATTAAAGATCTCAGCAAATGATCTGAAGTTGTCAAGTTGAAAACAGAAAGAATATAATTTATAAAACTAAAAGGCATAAATGGCTTTAAAATAAATTTTAAATTTATTCTTAGTTAATTCAATTCAATTATCAATATTTTATTCTTAAATAGTTTTGAATGGACTAGAAAGTACAGTATTAGTGATAGATGATCGTCCATTCAGAGAGTTCAACATATAATTTGTAAATAATCTTTGGGTAAGCTATTTTATTTAAAAAATCAAATAGCTTTCAATGGTAAAAATAATACACTTTTCTATTCAGAGTCATGAAAGCCTTCCTTTAATTTACTTTTTTGTATTTTCTGCCTCTATAATATACACCTCATAAAATATTTTCCCTAATATAAATCCATTTAATATTTTAAGAATTCTATATATATTCTTTTTGTAGTCCAGTATGGATAAGCCACAATGCATGGACCTGATTTAATTAAGTGATACTAGAATATAAAAGTTTGGTTTTCATGCTACAACATTTTAGTTGCACCCATTTGTTTCTGAGTTGAAGGTTGACACATTTATGTAGCTTTCAGTTGTTATTTGCTGATCCTCTATTTAACCTCGTTAAGTTGATTTTCAACATTCTCTTCTTATTCCTATTACATATTCAATTCCTCTTTTGTTAATAGCATATTTAGTCCCTTTTAAAATTATTTATACTCACCTTATCAAAACATTTATAATGTACAACTGTATTATAATATAATAACATATAATAAAATAAATAGACAGTAGCATAAAAATACTTTCCTAACAATTTTCTATGATACTTCTTAAAATGGATTTTTGCCTCTGGATATGGTAATTTAATCATAATTCATTCATTGCAGGCTTCATTTATTTATTATCTATGCATAATCATCTGAATAAAACAGCAATGACAGGAGTAATACCTGAATTACAATGTTATGTTTCCAAAGGTTATTTTGTTTTCCAAACCATATTTTCCCAGTGAAACACCATTAACCAAAATAATGAGTTTAAATAGAAAACCAGTCTCCTCACATGTTTAGCATTGCACTTGGCTCCCTTGCCTTTTCCGAGTAGTGGAGGAGCAGCTGTTTCTTAATGGATTTCCCCTGAATATGATTTCCCCTTTTCCCATTTTAACTACTTTATAGTATCTGCAAATAAATAAATTGATATATAAATTACCACCTTTTTATAACATACTTTTGTTCTTTAAAAGAGTTAAATAATGTTTGAAATATTGTCAATATAATCATCGCAGTATCTCAGAGGAATTGTTTGCAGCTGCAATGCCCTGTATGGCCCTCACCCCATTCACTGCCCAGCCTACCCACATGCACGCCATATGGAGCTCACATTGTATCACTGGGCTCTCAATCCAAACTTCTTATTTTCTTCTAATTAATATCACATCACCCTAATTGGGTTTTCTACGTGTAAGCTTCATGGATTAACATTTGTATCACTATGTTAATTAGCTTTAGGTACCAAGGATGATCTCTACAACCAAGAATTAGCATTCTAGAATTAGCATTCTAGAATTTCACTATAACAACGTTGGCATGAGGTAGTCTCTCCTGGAGACCATCCAAGCAAATTTAATTATCGAGGTATTTAAAAGATCATGTTATAAAACTGTTTCATCACCAAGACAGTCAGTTGCATAGCATAGGTACTCAGATCAGCATTTTGAAGAAGTGTCTGTAATCCCATCAGCATTTATCATATACTTACATGTGCTACACAATACAATTTGTATGCTAAGTGCTTGGGAGTAGAGTCCCTATTTTACATGAGCTTACATTTGTTTTGGAGTGATGAACACACAAAAAATTAGTAAAACATGACAAAGTGGGGTCGGAAAAATGGCGGAGTTAGGGTAGCCTCCCAGATCCCTGCTTCCAGAGAGGGAGACATAGATCCTGGTCTGCTACACACAATCGGAGCGCTCTCCCACAAAAACAGCGAGGGGAATCGGTGCAGATTCAGCGGGGGACACACAAATCAGGAAAAAGAATAACAGGAGATAGGAATACAAAACCTGGAAAGTGCGGACA
>CAUYSK010067841.1:0-14450 GCA_963575035.1 Avahi laniger | reverse complement strand
TTTCTATATATTTTTAGTTGTCCAATTAATTTCTTTCTATTTTTAGTAGAGACGGGGTCTCGCTCTTGCTCAGGCTGGTTTCGAACTCCTGAGCTCAAACAATCCGCCAGCCTCGGCCTCCCAGAGAGCTAGGATTACAGGCGTGAGCCACCGTGCCCAGCCCCACCTAATAGAGATTTTTAAAAAATCAACTTCTACTTCCTAACAGTTGCAGATACATGTTTAATCCTATCAACGAGGAGGTACTAGAGCCAAGATATCACCCTATTTAAGTTCTCCTTTAAACTGGAGACATTCTCACTCATACCTTCTTTGAGATTCTTCCAAATTGCAGAACTATACTTTAGGGGGTATAAATAGAAAGCAGCAATACAAACAGTTAGAATTTTAAAATGATGACTAAATATGCATATTTCTGATTTTATTGCTTGCTATCAGAAAAAAAACTTGTGATTATCCATGCTGATGAAAGAACAAGGTGAAACAGACAATCCACAAATCACCTTGCTTCAGGACATATTACTTGATTTCTTCTCCAAGAAAATTATCTTTGAAATTAAGTCTAACTTATTTTAACAATAAAATTGGTATCTGTTCTCTGAGCAATAAACTGGTAGCCTCGATGCAGGAGTGGCCTAGGAAAATGGCAGCAGATAAACTACAAACTGGACAATAACCACAAACTTATGGCTAATCAAAAATTGACCAAAAAAAGATGGGTCTCCCTCTCTATTATTCTTTATTTTCTGTTTATACTGCCAGAATAATATTTCTTTAAAGAGGAAAATTGTAAAGTAAGTCAGTATTTGCCAATCCGGGAAGAATATCACAAAAATATATACAATTATTTGGTGCTGCTGTTAACAGTGGCTATTGATGACTCTCAGGAAAGCAAGATGATATACCCATTTTATCATCTTGCTGCAAACCCGTGCTGCAATGATATACTCATTTTAAAATGTATCACTCATAGCCAAATGAACACAAATCCAAAACTCAAGACTTGCAGGCAGGTGAAATATAAACTGGCACACATCAATACTGAATTACAAGTTGAAATGGTGAATATGAAGGGTACAAACTAGCAGACAGCTGAAATATATGGCTTCTTTAAAAAACACTTCTGTTCGTGAAATAAGGAAAGAATCCAGTCTTACCCTGAATACAGTGCCAATACACCTTCTTCTTTATAGATTCGGAACAAGGCATGAAACATCCCTCTATACTTTATCTCTTTAAAACGGACATCAATGCTTTGGCCTTGAACCTGAAGGCGTGTTTTGGTAAGATCCACAGGGAACGTTCCTATGAAGGGACACACTCATTTTTAAATATTTCAAAAGAGTCACAGTTAAGTTTTGGCTAAATATAAGCCAATGACAATATATGAAACATAAGACAAAATCCTTTTTACAACACATAGAAGATCTCTATCAGAATATGAGTGTCAGAGGACAAGAGTTGTACGTATTAAAGTGAAATCTACTATACTGTATATAGGCAGCACCATTTGACCCACAGTATACATGAAACTGTGATATAATAAAGTGCTTTAAGATTGTCCTAATATACTATAAATGCAAAATAATTTAAATGTTTTTGTTTCATCTGTAACATACAATCTGACATTTAGCAGTCTCTTTCCTGCCCCCTGCTACCTCACCTCTCCCTCATAAAATCTCCCCAAATTTTCACAAAGATAAGAATACATGGGATTGCTGCTCAAGACACTCTTATATACTATTACAAAGTTTAGTGCTTTTTTTCCTTTTATTTGTTTACAAAAAACAAATAGTTTCCTAATATTATGAAAGATATTGGCAAAGTCCTATTTGGTTGTACTCATCCTGGTTCCTTAGGTAATTCAGGACTAATACCAGCAGAGTGCTTGGTCATTACACTGACAAAATATATTTCAAGGACTCTTTCAAGCTCTAAAACTAACAAGGAGATTATGTAGCTCTGGTCACCAGTGATCTGAATGTCACAACACCAGAGCATATACCAAGAAAGTTGACGAAGGCTGGTGGATTGTAGTCATTTATGAATAGTTTAGGAAAGAGAAAATCTGGAAGATGAAAAGTCACAATCTAAAAATATTTCTGAATTAAAATCAAATAGAGAAGAATCTTGCCTGATCTTGGTAGTATGTTTTCTTCTAAAAATAGGATAGAGGTTTGAAAAAAAAGAAGTTTGGATACTTACTAAGAGATTTATAAACAATTTAGCATAAAAGAAAGACCATTAGTACAGAATATAACAGAAACATCCATCATATCCAACTCTCTCTATATTTTCAGGTATATTACTTAAGCCTAGCCAATTAACAAATCACTAAACTACCAAAAAAGCTTCCTGAATTTGGCTTTTCTTAACTTCATTTGCCATACCATTAATAGTACTTTCTTTAAAATATTACTTGATAGCCTTGAAACAATAATTTATTTTTATTTTATTTTTTAGAGACAGGGTCTCACTCTGTCGCCCAGGCTGGAGTGCAGTGGCCCAATCATAGCTCACTGGAAACTTCAACTCCTGGGCTCATGCAATCCTCTCACTTCGGCCTCCCAAGCAGCAGGGACTACAGGCACATGCAACCATGCCTGGCTAATTTTTTTAATTTTTTTTTTTTAGAAACAGGATCTCACTATGTTGCCCAGGCTGATCTAAAACTCCTGGACTGAAGCAATCCTCCTGCCTCAGCCTCCCAAAGCACTAGGATTACATGAATGAGCCACCACGCCTGGCAATACAATAATTTTTAGAACAAACAGGGTGAGCTTCTTTTTAATTTTTCTCTAGTTTTCACCAAAAATAACTGTCACCATACCTTACCATCTGTACTATAAAATGCAGATTTGTCATTTTTCACATTCTTACCAAACTCAGCAACAATAGAGGCAAGGCCGCCATAAACAAAGGGTTTCCAATTCAGACCAGACATCTCATGGCTTACAGTGGCACTTTTCTGGTGCTAAAAAATAAACACAAATCAGAACAATGCACAAGAGTGAGGAGCATTTGTTAGTGTCTGATTATATAATTTAGATGAACAAAACTGACAAATAAAACAGATGTAGAGGAGAAACCCCACCAAGTGGAATGACACAAAATGGGGAATTCTGTTTTATGTGCTGGATGATCATGAATTTGTTCTTTACTACCATTCTGTGGAGGTGGGTATGCAATTCACTCAAAGATCAGCCTGTGCCCTTCATTCTCTCTAGTTTCTTTAATATTATACTCATCCCCTCCCAAAAAAGAGGCTTCAGTCCATCCAGCACACCCAACTCAGATATTTAACTAGACAATTACAAGTGAAGGAACCTGGAAATCAAATTATATAGGCTGAGGCATCTCATAAAAGCAGTTCATGGTATTCAGTTAGCTTAATTCAAGTGCAAAGCACAGGCTCCTACCACTATCCTCTCATATTCTTAGCCCTTTCATGTCTCCACTAAACTGTAGAATTTCCATTCATCTAGCTACTTCTAGCTATATACAACTTTGCTCCTCAACTAGGCCCAGGCTAAGCTAAGCACCTTTTCACCTTCCTTCGGGTCCCCGGAGGAACGATAGCAATATGGATGATGTCTCTCTTCTTTCTGACATTTAACATATATCCATCTAGTGAATCTCCTTTTCCTTCCCCCTGGCCCTTTAAAATGCATACACACAAATACTGTTATTCTTTTATGTTGTTTTTTTAACAAATGTATTGTGCTCCCAGCCTTCTTTTCCTCCTTTCCCATCCCATCCCCATTAGACCTGTCATCTTCAATCTTTTCACCTTTCCTCTTTTTCTGCTGCTCTCAGCTCTTTCACTCTTGGATTTTATTTTTTCCATAGCTCTGTCCTCTAGGCCAGTGGTTTTCAAATTTAGCATGTACCAGGATCATCTAGATTACCAGGCCTCTCCCCCAGCGTTTCTGATTGGTGGTCTGGCCCAGAGAATTTGCAAGTTCCCAAATAATGCTGATTCTTCCACACTTGGGAACTACTGCTCTAGGCATCACCTACTAAATCATGGTCCACCTGAAAGTAATATATTTTCTCAGCATGAACTCTCAGATTTCCTTTAAATATTCCTGCTTCAGAGCTTCACAGTATGTATACTTCTCAATTTCAAAAGTAACCTCCAAGAGGTTTGTGGTCAGGAATGAAGACTACCTAAATTCAAATCCTAACTTCAGATTCAAATCCTGATTCTATCACTTACTAGTTCTGTGGCCTTGGGCAAGTTATTTAACCTCTCTCTATGCCTCCATTTTCTGAACTGTAAAATGGGACTAATAATAAAAAACTATATCATAGGGTTGTTGTGAAAGTTAAATAATATATGTGAAACACCTAGAAAAGTGCCTGGCCTACCTCATTAACTGTTAGCTAATTATCATTATTACATTTTTGAAAATTTAAGTACCCAAATTTACATTCTAACAGATATTCCTTGCTGCCCACTTCCCCGATTGCCCAATTTGGGGTTAATGACTTTGAGTCACAGTATCTCTTTAGAGGAGATAAGGTTTTGCTTTATTTTCACAAAAGGAATTCTCTGTAACTAAGGAAAGAACAATTTTTCAGAGACAACAACAAACATGCAGACAAATGTTTTAGTTACAGGCCACAAAAATGATGATGGAAACTTCCTTTCAAGTATAGTACAAATAGACTCTGGAACAGATAGCCTTTTTGGAGGAAAGTTTTTGAAAGGAATTCTAAAAAGTAAAGTAGGAATAGGCATTTCAAATATCAACTGCAGTTTGAAATAAGGCTCTTGAATACTAAATACTATCTTATCAACATTTTTAGCTATGTCCACATTTTAGGATTTGAATTGAGAGTAAAACATGACATATATGGTGAGAGAGTAGGGATGGAAAAGCAGGACTATGGCATATCCCCTCTCTAAGCCTGTGGGGAAAAAATTCACTTTCCATTCACAAATTTAGAGATTACCCAAAATAGTCTGTAGACTGCCGTGCTTCTCTCCAGAACTTTCTTGACAACTTCTTCCAATTCTTTTCATTACAGAGAAAGCCTCCATCAGAACTTTACTACCTGCTGCCAAGCCTTTTAATAAGGAGGATGTGCTCAGGGTCCAGGGAGCAACAAAGAATCAGTGGAAGGCAGGGAGCAGAGCCATAGCAGGAAGCAGAAAGACCAGTCACTGAATCTAACGCCAGTTAGCCCAGTGGTTCCCTGATGAAGTTTTCACAATTTTGAGGTGAAATAAAAAAAAGGCACCTGGTGCCTTTTTTCAGCTAAATGTATTTAATTTAAGGACTATCCATTATTAGGAGAGCATATTCTTCTTACTCTTGGAGCATTGAAAACATCATCTTTCTTGTATGAAATGATAATAGTAGTTGGAAGTTGATTTTGTTTAGCATTTTTGCTTGGTAAAATAAGACTGACTATCCTATATTTATGCTCCCTCCCCACACTCACATTTAAATTTTAATGGCCCACGAAATCCAAAAGTCTGGGGACCACTGGCCGAATCCAATACTGCCACTACCATCATCTCCCCGCCCCCACCTGATAGTTAAATCTCCTTCACTCCAATGTTAGGAAAGAATCTTATGAAGAAATCCTGTATCATCTTTGATTAGATCTGATTTTAGACAGTCCTTCGTATTCAGTCCAAAGTCAGTCTTCCTCTAATTTGTACCCAGTCTTTGGAGGCAATATTCAACAAACTTATTCATTTTTTTC
The DNA here is from genome assembly GCA_963575035.1 of Avahi laniger. Taxonomy (NCBI): domain Eukaryota; kingdom Metazoa; phylum Chordata; class Mammalia; order Primates; family Indriidae; genus Avahi; species Avahi laniger. The sequence continues at coordinate 8,732 of CAUYSK010067841.1, read as the reverse complement.
CCTAGGGGAGTTCTTCAAATATTTAAAGACAGCTATCATGTCCTCCTGTATCTTATCTTTCTCGGGCTAAATATCCATGATTATTTCCTTCATTCTATACATTATACTTCAATTACTACAGCTGAAAATTGCAATCACCTTTTTGGGGGCCATATCACACTACTGAATCATTAACTTGCCAGCTGAAACCTCTGAGTCTTACATAAGGCTGTATACATGCATGTATGTTACACTGCACCTATTCTTCAAGTGTGCAATATTTTTTGAACCTTCATTTATTTCTTCTGTATCTTAATCTCAGGCATAACAATAACAACTAGGATGAGATTTATCTTCTAATTGCCCCATGTTGTTTCCTCTCCTAACCAAGTTAAGATCCCTGAGGGCAGATACCATATCTGACAGTATTTTTTATAACCCCCAGAATAGCCAGCACAGAATTGAGTACACATCCATTAAATACTTAGTTGGTTTTCCAGTGTGATGTCCTTTACTTATGCATGCAGCCTGTATGTGAAAGACTATAGAGGAAACCAGGAAGGTAACTTGCTGGGCTGGGCCAATGCTACACACCCCTGCACATGGCACTCTCCTGATCCCCAGGTAATATCTGCCTATGAATCTTCTTCCTTTGCTTTTGTTGCAGAGAATTACTTATGTAAAATACCCCAAGCCCTCTAAAAATTATTTTAACTTGTGGGGGCTAACCCCAGATATGGGTAAAAAGGAGAGAGGTCATATCTAAGTTAAAATATAAATATAGTCTCCTAAATATATTTATTGTATAAAGAAGCCAGTGAAAATTGTCTTTAAAATTCAGATATGTATTCTGAAGATCTAAAGAAAATTTGATACCTTAGTGAGTGAGAATAAGAATATTCTACAATACAAGTTACATAACCCTACACTATTCCAAAGATCTGGTCAGGAAACTCTGGGTGCCTTTCTTGCTTTCTCCTTTAAGAAAGAGTAGGCATTAAAGATTCTCAGATTCAGAAGGTAACAATGGAGAGCCGTGTAAATATTTATTGAAGGCAAACTAAATGCTCAAACCTGCAACGTCCTCTGGGTATAACTGTCATGTTTGAAAAACACAGAAATATGTTCTAACACCAAGACAATATTTACCATTCAACCTATCTTTCCTGGATAAGCAAGAAGATGGGGCAGGGATGTAAGTTGTACAAAATATAGTACTTGTCTTTTAAGACCTTAAAATCTGGTGGATGAATCAAGGTAGTTCATTTGAGTAAAATTAAGTGTTAAACCGTGTAGCACAAGCTTTATGAGCAAGAGGAGCATAGAAAAGACAACAATCAGCATGGGCTTCAAAAATTTGAAAAGGCTTGTCGAGGTGAGAAAGCTTAAATTGGGGCTTGACAGAGGGTAGGCAGAATCTGGATAGGTGCAGGTAAGGGAGAGGTGTGGGGAGTGGACAGGATGAACAGAGACACAAATGTGGCAACAAACACAGCATGTGGAGGTAGGCATCAGTATGGTTTGTGCTGAGAAGAAAGGGATCTAACAGGAACAGAGAATTCCCTTGTCAACTGAAACAACGTCAGACAAGAGTATGATCAGTTAAACTGAAAGGCTTGAAACCAAGGGGTGTGTGTGGGGGGCAACTGCAAGTTTTTTTAAAAACAGGGAAGTAACTGGAGGAAATCCACCACATTTTAGCCTACTAGGGCTACTGCAAACACGCTGTTACCTTATCTGAGAAACTAATTCATGTTGATAATAGCTGTCATTCCAATCAAGTAACTGAACTGCATTTTAATAGATGCCTTCAATGCCTTGACAGTGGCAGAGGGTTGAAACCAAAGGGGGGCATCTTTCAACAGCATCCCTCACACTAATACAATGGAGGTGTTTGCTTACTCCGCTTACAATCACGGCCGCCGTTGCAAACTTCACCCTTAGAAAAATTAGGATTATTCCAGGAAAGATACCCATTCACCCTCTGGGTAGCAGGATCTTGCCAGTTCCTCAGCTGTCAGAGCGAGCTCCTGGAGAGAAGGGAGGCGCCTGAAGGAGGCGGCCTCCCAGGGGGGCCGAGGAAGCAGGGTTCAATCGAAGAAGTAAAACCACCGATGCCAGAAGAGTGAAAGACAGGGAAGGGACTCAGCTGAGGGGAGAGAGAGACCAGAGGACCGTTAAGCCCCTCCCAGGCCGGGAACCAGGCCAGCCCGGCCCCGCGCGGCCTGGCGCGGCCCAGCCCCGCTCCCCAGCCTGGAAGTCCAGGAGCTCCCCCTCACCTGCTCAGGCTCATCGGACGACTGGGAAGCGGAGGCTCCCACAGTCGGAAACGCCACCGCAATGCCAACCCGGAAGTATTGAAACCAGCGGAAGTAACCAAGGCGTCGCCCCGGCAACCGTGGTGCAGCCATGCCAACTCCGCCTCCTCCAAGCCTAAAAAACAAGGCGCGAAATAAGAGGCAGAAGCGGCAGGGGTCTAAAGGCGGGAGTCAAACAGGCAGCTGATGCAAAGGCTGACTTGCGGGAGGTATAGAGAGATGTAGCTGAGGCGTGAGAATTTGGCAGCTTCTACAGTTAACGTGCTCGCCACGGGGTACAGAGGTGTCTCCTCCTCACCGAGTTTCCCACCCACCTGGTGCATACAAGGACGGTGGGGGGGGAAGAGGGGGCCTGTGGAGCAGGTAGGACGAGGGGCGGGGCAAGCGGAGTAATGGGCGTGGCGTCCTGCACGCGCGGAGTCCGAAAAAAGGAGGGAAAGGGCAGGGGGTGGGGCAAGGGGTTTCAAACAAAAGTGGAAAAATGAGGGATCAAGGGTGAGCAGAATTTAGTGAGGTGCCTGAAAATAAAGATGAGGGAAGCAAATAAAACCTCAGCGCCTACTGGAAGTCAGACATCAGTAACTGAAAAATTAGGCTTCAGGCTCTGTAGTGGAAGCTCACAGTTTGGTTAGAAACTTGAGAAACAGCAAGTTGGAAACAGAAAAGGGGACCACAAAAAATTAAAGAGAAAGAAACTGAGGAGGAGAAACGCCAGTAAGGGAAGTTCCAGTTAATTCGCACCTCACGATCTGCCAGAAAATGATGAGAGCCTGATGACAAGCTTCTGGCCCTAGCAACGGCCACTGGAAGGGATGACCGCAAGGCCTTCTGGGTGATTCCGTTAGCCAATGCGCTACATCCGATTTTTAAGTCTCTTAAACGGTTCCCTAATCACGTGGGAGTACACGATAACGGTTAGGGTTTATTGTCGATGTGTTATAAGTAAAAGCCAGTGCAAGGCATTTGGCCCAAAATGATTATTTGCTGAATGAATGTTTGGAATTCGTTTGTTCCAAAAGGATCTTTCTCAATTTAGTTCACAGCTTGTGTTTTGTTTTTCCATTTAAAATTTTCGTCAGGCAGCACACATGATCATAATATTAGCTGACGTTACAGAGTACTTACCATGTACCAAGAGTGATGCCAAGAGCTTTTTGTGTTCACAACTACCCTGTAAGACCAGTACTATTATTTTCCCCTTTTGACGAGTGAGAAAAGTGAGGCCATAAAAGGTTGAGAATAATGTGATAAAAGTGGCAGAGCTGGGATCTAAACTCGGATCTGACTTCAGAGCCCAGGCTCTGAACCACTATGCTATATTGCTGTCAGCTTTAATAATACCCTTGTTAACTTCAGAAACTTCCTTACTTAAAATAGATATAAGAAACACATGCATGCATTCCAAATGGGAATTTCCTTTGATTTAGATCTCAACAGAGTACTCCCTTTCAGCCAGACAAGGGAGGTTTTAGCTTAGAGTCCGGCTTACTTGGAAGGACTATACTCTCTTCAATGACCTGAATTGTATGTGCATCTGTGGCCTGGGCTTGTCCCTCACATCCAGTTATCTGAACCTTGTATTATAGAATTATGGCCCTCCCTGTGAGCAAATCACTATCTTAGCTTTTCTGCAAGACTAATTTTGCCTCCTCAGCCACTGCCACCACTAGCTAATACCACTGGCTACCTATGTAAACTTTGTCAAACTGAGCTTTGTTTTCAAATGGTTTGTTTTAAAAGAAGATGATGGGCCAGGCGCGGTGGCTCACGCCTGTAATCCTAGCACTCTGGGAGGCCGAGGCAGGTGGATCGCTCAAGGTCAGGAGTTCGAGACCAGCCTGAGCAAGAGCGAGACCCCCCGTCTCTACTGAAAAATAGAAAGAAATGATCTGGACAACTAAAAATATATAGAAAAAATTAGCCGGGCACGGTGGCACATGCCTGTAGTCCCAGCTACTCAGGAGGCTGAGGCAGAAGGATCGCTTGAGCCCAGGAGTGTGAGGTTGCTGTGAGCTAGGCTGACGCCACGGCACTCACTCTAACTCTAGCTCAGGCAAAAGAGTGATACTTTGTCTCAAAAAAAAAAAAAAAAAAAAAAAAAAAGAAGATGATGTTCGCCAATATGTTGTAAGGAAGCCCTTAAACAAAGAAGGTAAGAAACCTAGGACCAAAGCACCCAAGATTCAGTGACTTGTAACTCCACATGTCCTGTAACATAAATGCCATCATACTGCTCTAAAGAAACAATGTACTAAGAAAAATAAGGAAGAGGCTGCAGAATATGCTAAACTTTTGGCCAAGAGAATAAAAGAGGCCAAAGAAAAGCGCCAGGAACAGATTGTCAAGAGACGTAGGCTGTCCTCTCTGAGAGCATCTACTTCTGAGTCCAGCCAAAAATAAGATTTTTTGAGTTAAATAATAATAAATAAGACCATATCCCAAAAAAATAAAAGTCCTATAATAGGTGAATTAAAAATAGCATTTGTAGAAACATTATAAGCACATACCACACTTTAATTAACACATTAGCTGTTTGCTTAGTTTGTTTTCAACATTCTCTAAAACTGTAAAATAAAAAATATAACCTTAATTATCAAAGTGGATCATTTTCCTTATAAATTGTCTTTTATTTGTATTCTCAATCATTAAGACCAAAACCACTATTTGACTATACTCTGTCTTGTGTTATGTTTGCATTCCGATCTCTCCATGAGGTAAACTATTCGAGAGGATAGAAGCGTGGAATCTAATAATTGGAGGGAGACTTAGAGGTCTCTTCTATAATATTCATTAAAGACAGTCGTCCAGTCTCTGCTAGAATCCTTCTAGTGTAAGTATTCAACGTAAGTCAGCTTATTACACTATTGGATAACTCTCTTAGAAAGTTCTCATTTATATTGAGCCACAATGTGCTTTCCAATTTTACTCTCCCCAAAGAAACAGATGGTCGTATAGAATGAAAAGAGCACTGTAGTTGGAGCTAGAAGACCTTTTTTTTGAGATGAAGTTCACATTACATAAAAGTGACCATTTCAAAGGGAACAATTTAGTGGCATTTAGTATACTGACAACATTCTGCAACAATTTTCACCACCAACATTTTCAAACTACGTACCCATTAAGCAGTTGCTCTCCATTTCTCCCTCACCAGATCCCCTGGCAACCACCAATTTGCTTTCTGTCTCTATGGATTTACCTATTCTGAAAATTTCATATAAAAGGAATGATACTTTTGTGTCTGGTTCATTTTTCTTAGTGTACGTTTTTGAAGTTTGTCCAAGTCATAGCAAGTGTTGGTACTTCATTTCTTTTTATGGCTAAAAAACATCCCACTGTGTGTGTGTGTGTGTGTGTGTGTGTGTGTGTGTATACTACAATTTGTTTATCCATTCATCCATTGATAAATTTGGGTTGTTTCCAACTTTTGGCTATTGTAAATAGTGCTGTTATAAATATGCATGCTTGAATGTCAGTGTTCAATTCCTTTGGGTTTATACATACAAGTGAAATTTCCAGAAGACCTTTTTGAAACCAAACTCCATCACTTTCTAGCTCTGAGACACTGAGCAAATTACTTAATATTTCTGAGCCTGTTTCCTATTTGAAGATTAAATATTCTAATGCTCCTAGCACAGGGTTAGGCACTTAGTATATACTTCACAAATGTTAATTGCCTTCCTTTCCTCTTCCCCCCCTTAACAACCCTCCCACATATCCTCCAGCCCAGCAGTGTTTTATTTCACAAGCTTGACATTCCCTCAACCCGTCTTCCTATGGCATGCTTTCCAGACCTCCCAACATCTTAATTACCCTGCTCCCAAAAAATTTCAGGGAGCAAAAGTGGGAAAATGAGGGATCAAGGGATCAAAAACTTTTTCCTCTACTCTCTTAGGTTCAGTACCTGCATGCTGTAAATTAAACTAACAAAAAACAGATTAGCAGGAGAAAAAGCACACAATTTTTGTTAATATTTATATACACAGTTTACAGAAAAGAAGTGAAACTCAAAAAAGCAAATAGACTCAGATAGTGATACACCATTTTAGCAAAGGAAAAGAGTTTAGGGTTCAGGGGATGATAAATTGTGGGGAAGACACTAGGAAATATATGGGGGAACTAATGGAATATAAGGGCTATTTTAGTAAGGTCTCTTTATGCAATTCATCTTGGCCAGTTTTCGATGATTGGTCATTCTTCCCTCCCTGGTATGGGGGAGTGAAGAACTTTCCTCAAAGGGAAATATATGTCCTGCTTTTAGACAGATATGGGAAGGGCAGAGAACTTTTCCTGCACCAGTTGATACACAATGGCATTTAGCTCAAAATAATCCTTATGCCAAAGTGACATATTTTGGGGTGGCATATTCTGATACCGTTCAAAGATAAAGGTGCATTTGTAAATAGTCACCATTGCCTACTTATGGGGAAAGAGAGGCCTCTGTTAGATGTTTAGCATTGGACACTAAACCTAAGATGTGTATGATTTAAAAATGAGAACATTTTCATTTTCATTAAAAGGCACTACTAAGAGAGGAAAAAGCCAAGCCCCAGAATTGGAGAAGAGATTTTTAATCCATGTATCCTACAAAATCTCCTATCCAGTATATATAAAGAACTCTAAAACTCAGTAATAAAAAGGAAACTCAATTTTTAATGGGAAAAATACTTGCAAGGCATTTCATAAGAGTATATCCAATGACCAATAAGCATATAAAAAGATTTCAACATTGTTATTCATCAAGAAAAGTGAAAAGCACTGACAATAGAAGGGACTGGCAAGGATGTAAGGCATCTAAAATTCTCACATACTGCTCATAGGAGTATTTATTAATTTTCCATTCCTGTACAAAAAAATTGCCACAAATTCAGCAGCTTAAAACAATACATATTTACTGTCTCACAGTTTCTGTAAGTCAGGAAGGAGCTCAGGCATGACTTAACTAGGTCCTGTACTCTGGAGTCTCACAAGGCTACAATCAAGGTGTTGGCCAGAGTGTGTTTTTATCTTGAGACCTGACTGACTAAGAATCTGTTTCCAAGCTCACTCAGATTATTGCAGAATTTATTTCCTTGCAGCTGTAGCGCTGAGAGCTTCAGTTTCTTGCTGGCTACTGCTGGCCAGAGGCTGCTCTCAGTTCTGGAGGCACCCTGTATTTTCCTACAATGTGGCCCTCTCCACAGGCAGTTCACAGCATGGCCACTGCTCCTTCCAGGCCTGTTGGAGACTGAGAGCCTAAGATGTGGTTTTACCAGCACAGCATAGTAGGACTATTCATTTATTTGATGAAGACTATACCTATTATTCAAATTTAAAATAACTATTTTTTCTTATTATAGAAAGTGCACGGTCATTATAAAACACTTATAACTATATACAAAAGTAAAAAGAAGGTAGAAATTACCTGAAATCCAAACATCTACTACTGTTTGAGAAATCTCAAGGAGGTTTTGGTCTAGGTCCAGTTGCTCGTCACACAAAGATCCAATCTTTGAGGCAATGAGGATTGACAAGGAAGAGAGGATTTCCAAGGAAGAAAGGAATTTTTAATCAGACAGATGTCTTGTCTGGAGACTGCAAAAGCTGCCTCAAATTTGTCTCTCCAACTAACAGAGATCATGGGCTTTTAAAGGAGAAGCCACATGCATTGGGGCAGGTCATACTACAACTAACAAGGGGATACAGGCATTGGTAGCAGGTTATGGGGGATGGTGAATCTTGGCATCAGGAAGTCTTCCCAGGGGCCTTAAGAATATCAGCTCCTTTGTGTTGCAGAAAATCCCACCATTTCTGGGAAACAACTCAAAAGTTTAGCCAGGTAATTAAGGTACAGCACTATTTTTTAAAAAGCAGCATCGAACTTTGTTCACGGGGCCTGTTACAATATTATCTCGACAGTCTGGATTAGCCTCTTTCCAGTCCTTCCCATGCACAGACACATCGTTACACTATAATTCTGTGATATGTGTGTTCATGTCACATGCTCCTCCAGAGTGGCCTTGTGTGCTGGAGTCAGTGGCCCAGCTACCTCTAGAGTCCCTGTTAAATCCAGTGTTTCTTTATTTATTTTCTGCCTGGATGGTCTGTCCAGATCTGTCAGTGGGGTGTTGAAGGCCGTGGCAATTATGACGCTATTTATCTCTTTGCTTAGATCTAGTAGGATTTGCTTTGTGAATCTGGGTGCTTCTGTGCATAAATATTTAGGATTGTTATGTCTTCTTGCTGAATTGCCCTCTTTACCATTATATAATAACCATCTTTGTCTTTCTTTACTATTTTTGATTTAAAGTCAACTTTGGGGCCGGCGCGGTGGCTCACGCCTGTAATCCTAGCTCTCTGGGAGGCCGAGGTGGGCGGATCGTTCTGAGCTCGGGAGTTCGAGACCAGCCTGAGCAAGAGCGAGACCTCATCTCTACCAAAAATAGAAAGAAATTAATT
>CAUYSK010067838.1:0-50273 GCA_963575035.1 Avahi laniger | reverse complement strand
TTCAAAGTCTAGGAATATTCTTCTTTTTCAGATCCAAATGTACCTATCTGAGCATTCTCAAACAGAATCAGACTGGTCTCTCCTTCCTCCTTTAATGTATGTGCATCTGATATTAGTCTAAATGTTTGAGTTTTTTTTTTTTTCCAAAATTGGTTTGTCTTTTTATTGAGTTATAGGAGCTTTTTTACAAATCCCTTATCAGGTATGTGATTTGCAAATTTTTTTTTTTTTTTTTGGAGTCTGTCGCCTGGGCTAGAGTGCCATGGCGTCAGCCTAGCTCACAGCAACCTCAAACTCCTGAGCTCAAGCAATCCTACTGTCTCAGCCTCCCAAGAAGCTGGGACTACAGGCATGCGCCACCATGCCCGGCTGATTTTTTCTATATATTTTTAGCTGTCCAGCTAATTTCTTTCTATTTTTAGTAGAGAGGGCGTCTCGCTCTTGCCCAGGCTGGTCTTGAACTCCTGAGCTCAAACGATCCGCCCGCCTCAGCCTCCCAGAGTGCTAGGATTACAGGCATGAGCCACCGCGCCTGGCTGAATGTTTGAGTTTTTTTATTCAGCCATTCTACGTCAAGGACTGGGATTCGTGAGCCCTGAAATATTGTTTTCTCTTCTTCCAGAAAACGTCTTTATCTTCTGCTTGAAGGACTGGTACATTTTTACCAGTGACTCACTCTCTATTTCCTCTTTAAATGTAAATAGTTAAGGGAGAGTTAAATTACTAAATTTCTAACACATGCATGTAAATTAATTTCTTAGGCAGGTGACAAGAGAACTGAGAATGAGAAAACTGCTAAGGTAGGTAAAAGGTGTATATCTGTGCAAAAAAGTGGGGGACTGGGAGCAAGAGATTTTAAAAAGAATAAAAATCAGCATGCATTCACTCACAGAGACATGCACACACACACATCCTGAGATCACAAAAGCCAAGCTTCTCCTTTGCTGTTCTTGCTTGGGACATACCCAAGGGGTAGAAGTTCAACAGTAAGCTGCAGGGGCAAGCACTCAAGCTCTGGAGTTGGACAAAATGGGTTCTGATCCTACTTCATTTCTGTCTGTACGACGGGCTGCAAGTTACTGAATCTCAGCCTTAATTTCCTTGTCTGCAAAAAAGGGATAACAACACTTATTTCTTAGGAGTACTGTGAGAATTAAATAAGATGATGCATACTGAGTGAGTGGCACAGTGTCTAACGCATAAATCAAATGAAAGGGCGATGAACCTCAGGATATATTTGAAAGGCATCTAGCCTGCAGGTGAGAAATCACAGGACCCCAAGTCCCTTCCATCACCTCTGTTGGGTTATTCCTCTGGAAGGCATTAGAAAGGGAAGGCAGGATAGAATAGGTGATGTCCCTTTGCCGTTCACACTAGCCTGGCCAGAATCTGCAGAGATTTCTCTTCCAAACTGGGCAGCACTGAGGCACTTACCTCATTTAGGTGGATTCATCTCCAGCTACCGCTTCTCCAGCCAGCACACAGCATGATTGCTAGTTCCTGCTGGGGTCCTGCTGTGGAGGAGAGGTTGGGGTGAGGATGGGGGAGCACTGTGCACAAACAGGGTTTCTCATGCCAGCCAGGCTCCCTCAGAGCTGGGAAACGCTGACACTCCGACAACAGCTCTAACGCCCCTCCCCCACAGTGGGCCTTCATCTGTTCTCCCTTCCTCCGCCTCCCCACAGCGTACAGGCACATTCACATTTCCTCTGGGGTTCTACTTCTAAATGTCATTTTTCCTTTTGCTCTCAGCCTCAGGCTTTTGCCAGAGAATATTGAGAGTGAGAACAGCATTTGGATTCACCCTTACAAACAAAAGCCAAGATCCCCAAGAATCAGCGCTGGTTCCCCAGCTTGGGCCTGAATTTGTCCTCAAGTGGCCGGTTCATTGACTTGGGAGCTTCCATTAAGCCCATGGCAATGGAGAGAATGCAGGGCAGCCCCACTGGGCTTCTGAGCAGGAAGAGAGCAGTTGAAGCAGTCATTCCCCAGCTCGCTATGGGTAGCTAATGGATTAATCAGCGTCTTTGTCGCAAGCCCTGAATATTAGTTTGAAATTAGCTTGGTTAAATACTCAGGGCTGGAGTGTGCGTGCTTATGCATATGCAAGGCCAAGGGGATTCAATGAGTCTCCTTTAGGGCTTACCTTTCCCCACTTCCTCCCAGCCCAAACAGTGCCAGGTGCTTGGTTTTAACCCGGAATTGACCTCCAAGTCTAAACCTGGTTGTTCTTAGGAGCATGAGCAGGCTTGCTCCTGCCCAGCTGTAGACAATGGTTACCCATCCATTTGGCATTTCCCATGATAATTGAGAGCTGATAAGAAGAGTGATTATGTGGGGACTGCCAAATCAGGTTGCTCAAGCCTGAAATCTCTCTGGGGCACTTAGTCTTATACAAATAATCACTGTAAACATCAGTTTCTTCCTCAATAAAACGTTGATAGCAGTTACTACCTCTGAGGGCTGCAGAAGGTAATGAATAGAAGTGGCAGCACAATGTCAGATGTCAAATGTCAGATGCTAGTATTAATCTGCGTTTTTATAGCACTAAATTATTTTCAAAGTACTTTCACAAAGTCTCACATGACTCTCCTAACCAACCATCAGGCATAAGATGCAAAGTATGTAGTGTTATCCTATTTTTACAATTAGAAAATTGGGTTAGTAAAGGATTAAGTGTCATAGCTGTAGTTAATGAGAATCCACTCTGGCAGCTTGTCCCACACCCATTCCACCACGCCACAGCTGCTTTAAGAAGCTAGACTAGGAGAAATTTGTTATCCACATGAGAAAAAGCAGGAGACCTGAATTATAACATGTGCTTCTCATCAAATAACAGCCTCTCTGAGTCTGGCTTTCCCACTTGTGATATTAGAGGGCTCTGTCCAGGGCTAATAATCTCTTGTTTTCAACTCTCCCTTAATAATGTGGCTGAGTCCAGTGACGTGCAGCAAAGAGAGATGACCCACTGCCCTCTGGTCTTCCCCCTCTACCACTCCTATGACCCTTACAATATCTTGCCTGTACTGTGGCTACTTCTGTGAACGTATTATCTTCCCAAGTGCATCTGAGTTCCAGGAGTGCAGCGGAACAATTTTATTTGTGTTTCCACTAGAGCAGCTAGCACAATACTTTCTCCATAGTCAGTACTCATAACTACTTGTGGACTGATGATGTTGTAATTTTGGGCTCTCTAATTCAGGTCTAACTAATGCCTGTGTTAAGGTCAGCCTCATTATCCTATCAAGTATTTTGGCATTCTTATGAATGTGTACATTCCAGTTCCACAACTACAGCTTTAAATGGTTTTACCAAGAGTGTAGAAGGGGGATACATTTCTGTAACCTCACATATTGTTTTAAAAAATTAGCTGCTTCACAGGCTCCAGAAACACCCACCATTATCATTGGTTAGTGAGAAGAGCAGAAAGAAAAGTTTTCCAATATATATCAGTTTTAGCTTTTCAAGGTCTTGGTTAAAAATGAGTGTGACCCTGAGACATATACTAGACAGATCAAGGAGGACCCTCAATCATAGGGTAGCTGACAGTGATCTGTTACATATAAGGGCAAGGCATGCAAAGAGGAGACACACGGCCACCCTCCATCAGGGCTCTCCTCACTGCATGGTACTCAAGTAGCCTCACATGAACACAGAGCCATAGTAAATGAACGGAAACTGACAGTCCAGTGAAATCTACCTGCCATCTCCATCTAAGGAGCACCTTTTATAGGGAAAGGCAATTATACCAATGGTATTTTTCTTCTGTTATGTAGATTTGAATTCCAAAGCAAACCATTTTGCATTTTCATACAAATCAGGTAACTTTGTCTTAGTTAATGATAGTGTCTTTATATGGCTCCAGGAACTATGATCACAAGTAATTGAAGGCCTAGATAATTGTATATGCTATAGTCAACTTTTTCTTTCCTTTAAAATTGAACTTTATCATGAGAGCAGAGCTGAACAATCAACTAATTAGGAAATGGTATACAAAAATGATAGATTACTTGGAGGACTGTAACAGCTATATATTAACAAAATATAAATACATGATATAATAAGATACCAATATATAACTCTTAACTGTTATCAATGCATGTTTAATTTAATTCTGGTTCTAGCCCAGGAGAACTGTAAAACAATTCATCTAGGACTTTTTTATATAAATAAAAACATTCCAGGATTAATATTAATAGTTAGTTTCTGGTTTTCAGCATATTGGCTTGAAATCAAAGGCCCTCACAAGGAATTTTACTCCATTTTGCTTCTACTTTCTCTTTAAGTTTTGTAAATTCCAAAATGGTGATTTTTTTTTTGATTTCTAATTCCAAAAGCATGTAATAATAATCATACAGCATGACTGCAAATTTCTATGTAAAATCCTTTTTCCAAATAATTTCCATCTAACAACTTCCCTTTATATAAAAGCATCTATTGAAAGTTAGGGTTGAACATTAACTTACAAATTAAGTTTATTTACTTATTACTTCTTTCCTACAAATTTCCAGAGTGGCCTCTATCAAAGACCCATTGACAAAAATGCTTCAAAAGTTATTTTAAAAAACATGTTAATTCGCTCTTACAATTGTTTTCTTGGTTGTGCAGAAGCTTTTTAATTTGATCAGATCCCATTTATTTTGGTTGTTGCTATGATCACTTTTGGGGTCTTCATAAATTCTTTGCCTACAAGTTTTTCCAACATTTTCTTCCAGAATTCTTATTGTTTCATGCCTTAGGTTTAAGTCTGTTACCCATCATGAATAGACAACCTGTAGAATGGGAGAAAATATTTGCATGCTATACATCAGATAAAGGGCTGATAGGTAGAATCTATAAAGAACTCAAGCAAATCAGCAAGAAAAAAACAGACAACCCCATTAAAAAGTGAACAAAAGACATGAACAGAATCCTTTCAAAAGAAAATGGAAACATATGAAAAAACGTTCAATATCTCTAATCATCAGGGAAATGTAAATCAAAACCGCAATGAGATATCACTTATCTCCTGTGAGAATGGCCTTTAACAAAAAGTCCCCAAACAATAAATATTGGCATGGATGCAGAGAGATAGGGACACTGATACACTGCTGGTGGGACTGCAAACTAGTATAACCTCTGTGGAAAGCAATATGGAGACACCTCAAAGAGCTAAAAGTTGAACTACCATTTGATCCAGCAATCCCATTACTAGGCATCTACCTAAAGGAAAAAAAAGACATTCTATAAAAAAGACATCTATACTAGAATGTTTATAGCAGCACAATTCACAATTGCAAAGATGTGGAAACAACCCAAGTGCCCATCAATACATGAGTGTATTAATAAAATGTGGTATATGTATACCATGGAGTACTACTCAGCCATAGGAAATGGTGAACTAATACCTCTTATATTAACCTGATGGAGCTGGAGATCATTCTTCTAAATGAAGTATCACAAGAATGGAAAAATGAACACCACATGTACTCACCATTAAATTGGAACTAATTGAGCAACACTTAAATGTGCACATATGGAAATAACATTCATTGGAAATCAAATAGGTGGGAGGGGGGAGGAATGGATGGGTAAATTCACACCTAACAGGTACAGTGCACACTATCTGGGGGATTGGGACACTTACAACTTTGACGCAAATGGTACGAAAGCAATTTATGTAACCAAAATGTTTGTATCCCTATAATATTCTGAAGTAAAAAAAAAATGAAGAAAATGTTCAAACAGAAAACAAATAGATTTAGAATTTTTTAACTCATTATTTTGAAATAATTTCAAACTTAAAAAAGTTTCAAGAGTAATAAAAGTAACGCTTTTGTTATCTTAATCCAAATTTACCAATCGTTAGCATTTTGCCACATTCGCTTTATCTTTCTGTGTATGATACATATTATTATCCCAAACTATTTGAAAGTTGCAGAAATTATGCCCTTTTACTATTAAATACTTCAATATTTCTTAAGAACAAGAATATAAACATAGTACAATTATTTAATTGAGAAAATTTGATATTTATTCAGTATTATCTATTAGAAAGTTCACTATCAAATTTTACTTATTGTCTCAATAGTGTCCCTTTATGGCAATCTCTCTTGCCCCATCCCCAATTCAGAATCCATTCCAGGACAACACATTCCATTTCGTTGTCATGTGTCTTTAGTCTCCTCTAATCTGGAACAGTTTTCAGCCTTTCATTGTCTTTTATGACATCAACATTTTCAGAAGAGTACAGGCCAACTGTTCAGAATTTGTATGATATTTCTTCCTGTTCCCATGCAGGTTATGCATTTTTGGCAGGTAGAGTTTGTAAGAAATGCTATTTGCTTCCAAGTGTATGACATCAAGAGGGACATGTCAGGCTGTCCACTTCTTAGTGATGTTAACTATGATCACCTGTTTGAGGTGCTGTGTGTCAGGTTTTTCCATTGTAAAGTTATCATTTTCCCCTTAGATTTAAAAAGAAATCTGCAGAGAGACACTTTGGGACTATATAAATATTCTGTTTGCAGTCAAACTTTCATCAATCGTAGCATCCCATGATAATTCTTACCTGATTACCATGAATGACTGCAAAATGGTGATTTTTAAATTTGATGATTTTTTTCCACATTTATGATATAATATTCTACTGTAAGGAAGAGTTTTCCTTTCTTCCCTACTACTTATTTATGTATTTACTTATTATTCATATGAACTCATTTGTTCTTATTAATATTTTATTTAATGAGTTATAATAAATTACTGTAATCATTAATAGCTATTTCAATTGCACAAGTTGTCACAGATTTGATCAGAGAGAGTTCTTTCAAGTTGATCATTGTGTTCTTTTGATAGGTCTCCATCAATTTTTGGATCACTTCCTTACGTTGTAGCATAGTAACTCATCTTGTATTTTTCCTGTCCTAGGTCTGGAATCAGTCCTGGTTCTTTTTAATGGGGGAATGGTATTTAGAAATCCAAATCTAGGCATACAATTAGGTTTAAAAATATATACTTTAAAAGATATTCAATGTTTCTTTTGTTATGACTAAGTGCCAGTTTGGACTAATCTGTCCATAGAGCAAAACAGTGGGTGATCTATATTGGTAGACCTAATGTTATAAATCTTAATAAAAATGTAAAATACTACTGCATTTCCTCTATTTTAACATACTAAGATGCACTGTAGTTTTAATAACAGCTTCTGAGAGGATGGAAGGAGGTTAAAGAATTCTACATTAAATGTTCACATTGATTATAAGGCATCTACTAATTTCAAAAACATCAAGATGTGAAAAATTTGCATCTTAGAATCAAGAAAATAAGCAATTTATCTCAAAGAAGATCATATCATTACGGTCTGATGCAGAATCATTCAAATGATTTAAGGGAAGGGTTGAATAATATTATAAACAAATTGGTGTATATTTATTCCCTCTCCTATTATACTTAAATATACACCCTTTTATTCTCACTGGGTTGTAATGAAAGTTTAGGGGACAGGTCAAATTAGTCTGTTTTATTTTTTATAGATACACAAAAGATGGGAAGAAATTACTGCAAGATCTACTCTTCCATGCTTGAGCTTAAAGGAAATAAGTTATTAATAGAAACATGTTGATTTACTCCATATTTTCTCATGTGTCTAAATTTTAATAGGTCTATTGTATCATCTCAATGATTGGGAAAACTAAATGGATTTTAATATAATATGAATATTTTATGTATGGATATGACTTTATAGTTAAACACTTTGCAAAGGCAATCTTATCAAGGATAGTGTGGTGTATTAACTAATTATGATCCAACTGCCTGGGAATCCTGTATCTTCTGCTTACTAGATTTGTACCCTTAGGCAAATTATTTAATGCTTAACCTCTCTAGGCCTCAGCTTTCTCATCTGTCACAGAAAGACCTACCCTAAAAGGTCCTTGTGAGGCTGAAATGAGAGAATTCAGGGAAAATTCACAAACCAGTGCTTGGTACCTAGCAAATTGTTCAATTAATGTTAGCTAATAAAAACATGTAGTTGAAAAACAGACGTCTCTATCATTCCAGTATCTCTAATGAATATTTTCTTTTGTACATCCTTTATAAGATAATTCATACTTATTTCCTACTTAAGAACCCAAATGGAGTCAATAGGAAGAATCTTCTTAAGTTCTAAATATTGTGCTTTACCGCTCAGGCAGTTCTGCTCCATTAACGCTCCCCATCCCACCCACACTTCCCCCGATGCCCACCACCCAATGTTCACTAAAGGTAGACTCAGATGTATCTCAAGTTCCAATTTTCACTCATGCTCTGGATAGAAGCATAATGCTTTTTAACAGGTGGACATATGGCTGCCTTGTCAGGAATTTGAATTAGGAAGCTGCACCAAAGTGAACAAGTGCACCTACGACTTACGGTGGATTTAGTGATTCAGCCCTTCATTTCTCTTACCACCAGCAGGTCACAGTCTGCCAAATCCATTCTCTGTTTTCTCATCCACTATCCTCCCATCTAGAGGAAAACCGTGGCTCACAGAAGTCACTGGATCAGAAGACCAAGCAAACATTTTTGAGCCCTAGTTAAGCAGAGAAAACAGCACACAGGCAGCAAGTTTGTATTGCCCTGTTTCACTCAGGTTGTATCTGCTCCCAGATGACTCACTCTCTGTCATTGTAATACTATCATGAGGTCCAGAGGGTACTTAACCTGGGACAATACCACACAGATGATTGACATTACTGAAACAAGAGACAACATTCTTCATCTTCCACGATATGGGATTCACCATTTCCCTTTTAATTCTCTAATTGGCCTTTCTAATTAGAGGAATTTGCTGCTTTATTTGGCAGCAGTTGGCTGTGATCTGTGTGATTTCTGCAAGACTGGGCCAGATTGTTTGCATCTTAAAGGAATCCTGGGGACTCCGTACCACTTTCTAGGGTTTCTTTCATGCTCTGTGAGAGTGTTAGAGAACTGAGGTCACGGATGATCCATTAGCATGCATAAGAAGGAAGCTGGGGCTCCACGGTCTATTTCAGAGGGATTACATCACTCACTCTGGCTCAGCTTCCACATTGTCACGTGAAGTGGTGGATGAAGCAATAAGTGTGATCAGGCGGTCACAGGTCCCCTGCCACTTGCACAGTCCTGTCCTAGGAAGCTCTAACAGCTGCTCTACTAACTCTTAAGAGAATCTCCTAAGTTTTTCCTACTAAATTGGTTTGTTCAAAGGTCTGTCTAAATAAAAGCTGGAAAAGAAAAAAAATTGTTTGTTTGGAAAATATTACAGCATGTGGGGACATGCGGGGTATAAGCATGGAACATAGTTCACTAGGGGTTACACTACAAGCCTCTTAAGTAAATAAAGTTAGAAAGGATAATGTAACTATATGATTATCATAAGAAGCAATTTATAACAATTAACTCTTCAGGGAGGCTTGTTTCCACCTTGCCCTGAAAAAGCCTCAGGCGTTTGTTCCAAGGGACCAAACCCACGAATTGTAAAAGTCATTTTAAAACTAAGGAGCCAACAGCAATGAGTATTGTGCTGTACCGCACAGGCAGCTCTGCTCCATTAATGCCCCTCATCCCGCCCACCCTGCCCCCACCCCACCACCCAGTGTTCACTACGGGTAGACTCAGCTATGTCTCAAGTTCCAGTTTTCACTCGTGCTCTGGATAGAAGCATAATGCTTTTTAAATGCTGGACATACGGCTGCCTTGTCCCTTCCAGCTACCGGTTTGCTGACCATGATCTGTTGTCTGACCTTTTGCTATCAGCGTATATCCACTCAGCCTTGGGGGTTTTCATGGCTATTCCTGGTCCAAGATTTTCATCTTTGAGTTCACTGGCTTACCAGAGATCTAATTCAGCAGACTGTCTGCCTCTGGCTTCTTAATTAGCTCCCGAGAGGCTTTTTTTTTTTTTGAAAGTCCTTCTTCTGGATCATTTTGAAAGGGGCATTTCCTGAATATAAAGCTCTCTCCCCATCAGGAGGTATAGCTTAAAGCTTGCTGTACCCACCCTACACACAGCCCACCAAAGCCTCCGATTATGAAAACACACTACTAAGAGGATCAAAGATGAAATAATTTCTATCTTCCTGCCTTTGTTTACTCAACATTTTATTTGACCACCTGTTATATTTAATACAGTGAAAAGGCTGCAGTGATGAATGTATTTTGGTTCCTGTCTTAGAGGTCGTACAGTCCAGAGCAATGGTTCTTTAACTTCATTGTACATGAGAATTGCCTGGGGAGCTTATTAAAAAGCAGACACTCAAGCTCTGTGACTCAGAGATTATGATTCCATTTATGTCGAATGAGGCCTGAGAATCTGTGTTTTTGAGAACCACCGCAGAGACCTGATGTGGGACCCTGTGGATACTTGAAGAAACACCACTCTACAAGAGAGATACTTCAAATATATATCACCCCATCTCAGGTACACAGGTCTGGAAACATGGTCTATGTATACGATTTTCCTAAATGAAATGGGAAACTCATGTTCTATTTGTATTGTGCATTCCTATCAAGATACTCAACTTGCTTTATATGCTTTTACTTCCTTTCTTTTGTCACAAGAGTGAGCATTAGGTGTCTTTATTTTAGAGATGGGGAGGGAGTTACAAACTATCACTTGATCTGCCACACACTGTATAGCAAGATGGTAGCAAATTCAGAACTTCAGTAAGTAGATTCACCACCTTCATGACATAAGAAGACAGTATTCTTTTTTATATTCAGAAAATGCAATGGCTTCCCCAAGTTCCTGCATGCATTGATTACTCAACGATGCATAAATAAGAAACACTCAGGTTCACCAAGCCACAGGTAGGGCCTGAGAATCTGAAACGTTTAGAAAGTTTTCAGATAATGATGCTGTTGGGAGCCGCTGTTATGGGGCAGGAATGTGTAGATGGTACAAAGGATAATGAAGTGAGTCTCCTCACCTGCCTGTCCCACCACCGCGTTAAATCTGAGTCCACCGAACTTTGTGCTCATGTTTATTCTTATCCTCTTTGGGCTCCTATGCCCATTTCTTTTTTTTTTTCTTGTTTCTATTTCCCTTTTGAAAAATATTCAGGGCACAATTTCATCTGTATACTGGGAGCAACAATTGCTCTCTTTCCATGTGTGGTTGTCCAGGTCTATGTAACTCTTGTGTGAAGCCTGAGGATTCTCTGGTTTTATCTCAATTATGTGTTGAGGGGTGTACTTGAGAGTACAGAGAATTATAGATAGGACAAATATGCATATATTAAATAAATGTTAGATGCCCATATGTAGCAGGTACACATTTCAAAAATCTTAAAAAGAAGTACATTTATCATCAGCCCTTTTCTTTCAATTCTGCCTACCACCTTAAACTTCCAATATTATATGATGTTTATATCAAAGCAATTTCTAATGCAAACTGCAAGGATTTATTTGCTGGCTCTCATCCCAGTCAAGGAAATGCTTTGTAGATGACCATGTTAAAGTTATGGCAGGCAACCTATAGCTCTAGAGAAGGGGGGAGTGAAAAAAAAATCTGTAAGTATCCTAGCTTATCTAATCTCAACCTATAAGACTGGTTCACAGTAAAACCACAGAGAGTGTCAGTATTCTGCTGGGCTCCAGCTTCTCCTCTTCCTCTCAGCTCTGCAACTATTTTCTTGTTAATAGTTCCTTTGGTCTAACTCAAGCATCAGTATCCTCAACCCCGAACAAAGTATAGATTCTTCCTTTTCTTCTAAAGCATAAATGATCCCTTTGAGAACTGGCAAGTTCCTGATGCAGTTTAACAAGGTTTTCGAGTCCATAGGCCTTCTTCCAGATCCTGCTTTTCCCCTTGTTAGTCCTTGACCTTGGACAACTTGAGTGACCTCTCTTAGCCTCAGCTTCTTCAGCTATGGAATGGAGATAATAATAGTAATAATAATAATAGCCTCTTTCAAAGGGGCGTTTTAAGGAATAAATGAGAAAGGCACACAAAATGCTTAGCAGAGCATGGGCCCATAATAAGCATTCATTAAAAGTTATATTATCACTAGTCTTGGAAACATTTGTATTTCCATTGGTATCAGAACTTTAAGAAAAAGAAATAAAACTTTTTATTAAGAATACCAGCAAGAAAATGAATGAGGATTTGTGGTGAGATTGGTAAATGTTCTTTCTTGAAAGAATATTGCCAGATTTTAACAGGTATGTGAAAAAATGCTCAACATCATTAGCCATCAGAAAAATGCAAATCAAAACTACAATGAGATATCATCTCACCCATTTAAAATGGCTTTTATATATTAAAAAAAAGGCAATAATGAATGCTGACAAGGATGTGGAGAAAGGGGAACCCTCATACACTGTTGGTGGCAATGTAAATTATTGCAACCACTATGGAGAACAGCATGGAAGTTTCTCAAAAACCTAAAAATAAAATGTGACCCAGTAATCCCACTGCTAGGTATATATACAAAATCAAGGAAATCAGTATATCTAAAAGATATCTGTACTTTCATATTTATTTCATCACTATTCAGAATAGCCAAGATTTGGAATCAACTTAACCGCCCATCAGTGGGTGAATGGATAAAGAAAATGTGGCACATATATGCAATGGAATATTATTCAGCCGTAAAAAGAATGAAATCCTGTCATTTGCAACAAGATGGATAGAACTGGAGAACACTATGTTAAGTGAAATGAGCCAAGCACAGAAAGACAAATTTCACATGTTCTCATGAATATGTGAGAGCTCAATATCAAAACAATTGATCTTATGATGACAGAGAGTAGAATGACGGTTACCAAAGGCTGGGAAGGGTAGCAAAGAGGAGGGGATGGAGTGGGATGGTCAATGTGTGCAAAAATATAGTTAGGTAGTTAGATAGAATGAACAATACTTGATAGCACAAGTGACTATAGTCAACAATAAGTTATGGTATACTTTAAGATAACTAAAAGAGTGGAATTGGAATGTTTCTAACACAAAGAAATGGTAAATGCTTGAGGTGCTGGAAGTCCCAATTATTCTGATTGGATTAATACACATTTTATGCCTGTATCAAAACATCATATATACCCTAAAAATATATAAAACTATTATGTACCATAATAATTACAAATAAAAATTAATTGAAAAAATAAGTAAAACTACATATGCCCATTAAAGAAAAGAAAAGGCTACTGCTGGCTTTTGATAGTCTACCTGCTGGATGTCTCAAGAAGTCCTTGTTTCCTTCAGATTTATCTGTTTAGCAAAATTGTATAAATGCTATGTGAATTATATCTCAATAAATTAAACATACACATAACTCTTCTATTAATACATGCAGGATAGTGAGATAAGGGCAGGGGATAGTAAAATAAAAAAAGCACAGTGCCTGCCCACAAAATGTAAGTGAGAGATTACCAGAGCTTTTTTAATGTTTTGAATCTCCATCTAACACAATCCTAAGAGCATACTTCCGCTCTCAAAGTAGAATGTGTCTGAATGAGTCAGTGTTGAGAATGATACATAAGGTCCTCCTCTCTGAATCACCTGACAGCTCTTCTGGTCACCATAGAACCCAGGGGGCTCCTTGAATACAAGTATTGTGTATTTTTAAAAATTAAAGAAAAGAGTAGAAATTTTCAAAAATCCATAATCCTTGTATTCAAGGAGCCCTTGAACCAGTCAGGTTGGGACTGACAAGTAAATAAAACAATGATAAAGGCAAAACCTGTTGTTGGGGGTAGATAGAACACTGAGGAATCCAGGAGGTTTTCTTCTTATGGAAGATGATGTGGATCTGATTTTGGAAGTATTAGCCTCAATTCAATTCTTAGGTTTTTAAGAGTGTGAGCCATTGCTTTTTGTGGCTGAGTAGACATTCTTTAAAAAAGACATCTGCACTAGAATGTAGAATGTTTTTAGCAGCACAATTCACAATTGCAAAGATGTGGAAACAACCCAAGTGCCCATCAATACATGAGTGGATTAATAAGATGTGGTATATGTATACTGTGGAGTTCTACTCAGCCACAAAAACAATGGTGATCTAGCACCTCTTGTATTCTCCTGGATAGAGCTGGAACCCATTCTACTAAGCGAAGTATCCCAAGAATGTAAAAACAAGCACAACATGTATTCACCATCAAATTGGTATTAACTGATCAACAGTTAAGCGCACATATAGTAGTAACATTCATCGGGTGTTGGGCAGATGGGAGCAGGGAGGAGGAGATGGGTATGTACACACCTAATGGGTGTGGTGCGCACTGTCTGGGGGATGGACACACTTGAAGCTCTGACTCAGGTGAGGAAAAGGCAATATATGTAACCTACGTGTTTGTACTCCCGTAATATGCTGAAATTAAAAAAATTAAAAAGGAAAAAAAAAAAGAATATGAGCCAGTCAGCCTCACCTATGGTAAATATTAGGCTTCATTAGTCTGAAAGTATGAGTGAGATCACAATAACTCAAGTATCCCAGTTATGATGGTTCTAAGTCACACCTGCCAGTGTAATAGGATGTCAGTTTCTTATCCTCTCTCATCTAGCCCTCTCCTCCCCTAGTAGCCGGATGGGGTAGTCCAACCAGGCTCCTTTGTCATTCTGGGTCACTGCCTCTTCCCTAGTGATTAGTGCTCTGGATTTATTGATTTCTACTCCAGCTAATGACTTATTGCACCTCTGCAGATCTCCTTCTGTGATCCTGGGACTCCTGACCTCTCTGGTAAATTCTGTAACCATTGCACTAGCCTCGGAGTGGGATGGGGATGGGGCCAGAGGCTGCCCTCCTGTGTAACACTCTATTGAAAATACAGAATGCACCCTTCTTTTCACTCTCCATAGCAGAGTTGAGTCCAGGCTGTGTCTTTTAATAAGACTTTACTGAAGTTCCTTGTTGGCAGAAGGGTAGCACAACTCATAGAGTAACACAATTGCTTCTGGATGTGGCTGCACTCAGAGTTCAAGAGCCAGTGAGTTTTTTTGCAATCTAAACACCCAAAGGCTCCTTAGATGGTTCCTGATGAGCTATGTGGCTCCTCTCTTCTTCTAAGCTTTTCTCTGAGTTGGAGACCAACATAACTTCATCACCAGCAATCTACTCAAGTAAGGCTACAATCTCTAGAATTCTGGTTCCAACAGTCACAAGGCTCAGAGAATTGAAGAAGCTTGCCTTTGTAAGGAGTTATGTCCTACTTTCCAAGATCCCGTTACCTCTCCATAGGTCAGCAGCTTGTCAGGATGACTGCCAATGGGAACAACAACTTTCTGTAAGAGAAGCATCACCTCTTACTGGAGTGTCATCCTGTTCTCAGGTCCCAGCAAGGACACTTCAGTAAAGATGATAATGATAGTAATAGTAAATGCTTTTATCATGTCAACTAAGTGCTGGGTACTGTTCTGAGCACTTGAATTATTAATTCATTTAATCTTCAAGGAGGTTTCATGAGGTGTGTACAATTATTTTCCTCATTTGAAGATGAGGACATTGGGGTACGGAGTAGTGAAGTAATTTGCCCAAGATCACATAGCTGTTAAGTGGCAGAGTTGATACTTGAATCCACGCATTCTGGCTCCAAAGTCCACAATATTACCCAGTACATCATTCTGGTTTATGTCCAAGGGAAGTACATTTCCAAAATTCTGAGTCATTAATTTCTTTTAGTTGAGACTTAATTCACATACCCTACAATTAACCCATTTAAAATGTGTAGTTCAGAGATTTTCAGTATACTTTCCGAGTTGCACCACAATCTAATCCTAGAATATTTTCATCACCCCCCAAAAAACTCATATCCATTAGCAGTAATCCCTCATTCCTCCTCCTACCCCCTGTACTGTCTGGCAACTACTACTTTGTCTCTATAGCTTTTCCTATTCTAGACATTTCATACAAATGGAAACATACAAAGTGTGGTCCTTTGTGACTGGCTTAATTCATGCCATAATGGTTTCAAGGTTCATCCATGTTGTAGCATATATCAGAACTTTATTCTTTTTTCTTTGCCAAATTATATTCCATTATATAGATATACCACATTTTGTTTACCTATTTATCAGCTGATGAACATTTGGATTATTTCTGCTTTGGGGTATTATGAATAATGCTGCTATGAACATTCATGCATAAAGTTTTGTGTGACTATATGTCTTCACTTCTCCTGGTTATATATCTATTAGAATTGCTGGCAACCCTATGTTTATCAGTTTTAAATTATTCAAAATCTAGATCAACAAGAGCACAATATACATGAAATTTCCACTCATTTGCTTTTGTTATTTGCCTCCTTGAAATGGTTTTTACTGTGGGAAGTGATAATCTAACATATAGTTCTTTTTATCAGCTTCTAGGACTCAGATCATTGACTCATGGATCCAGGGACACACTCACACACACATATACATTCACACATGCACACATGCACTTTTACACATGCACACATTCACCAGAAATATATGCAAAAATTTATAGGCACGGTGTTCTCTAATTCCTACAGAGAAAATAAATATATTCCCTTCACCCTCACGCCAGCCGGGCTCTGAAGTAGTTCTTTGAAGCAATATTTCTCCGGCTCAGAATCACATCACAATTCACTTCAGCAAACCCAACCCTCGGATTCTCGCTGAGAAGCATCTGCATTCCAATGAATGAGTACTTAGCAGTGTTCCATTTTTTGTTTTTGTTTTTTTAAAGAACAATGCGCAAATACTTGCTTTGTATTTCTGTAACTGCAGAGTTATTTAGGTGGTTTTTGTTGACCAAGGGACAGATTTTCCCTAATTGAGTAAATCTCCTTCTGAAGTCAGAAACAACTTGAGCTCTTTCAAGGTTTGGAAAGAAAAAATCATTTAATAACTTATTCTCTTTATAGGATGCTTCCTGCTTCTAAAAGAGCTGTGCCGGCCAGGCGCAGTGGCTCACAACTGTAACCCTAGCACTCTGGGAGGCCGAGGCTGGTGGATCCCTCAAGGTCAGGGGAGTTCCAGACCAGCCTGACCAAGAGCGAGACCCCGTCTCTACTAAAAAATAGAAAGAAATGATCTGGACAACTAAAATATTATATATAGAAAAAATTAGCCGGGCATGGTGGCACATGCCTGTAGTCCCAGCTACTCGGAAGGCTGAGGCAGTAGTATCTCTTGAGCCCAGGAGTCTGAGGTTGCTGTGAGCTAGGCTGACGCCACGGCACTTACTCTAGCCCAGGGAACAGGGTGAGACTCTGTCTCAAAAAATAAATAAATAAAAATAAAAAGCTGTGCCTATTTAGATTAACATTTAAATTACATTAAGATTAAAATTTATTTAGGTAAATATGAAGTTGAACTGATGTCTCCACTTGAACATTTTTAGCTGTAAAAATGCTAAAACAAACAAATTTTGCTGAATGAGTTTAAAGTCAAATGTAGTTCCCCCAAGGACTAAAATAAACTAAAAGCATTAAAGCATTAACACATATAAAAACATAACAAAAATTTCACATGTGAGTAAACCATTCCTGGTACCCCCAAATTGAATGCTCTACAACATTTTTGCTCCGCTATCTCCTCACTAATTGATCCCAAGGACTGTGCCTTTGTGACCGTGTCTTACCCTTCACTTCTCTTCAGCTTCCTTCCAGGAGTCCCTTCCACACAGAACATGCTCATCTAACCGTTTAAAGTGAAAAGTCAACTTATCTGCAATGGAAGGAAAACTGAAAGGTGTGTAAAGTCTATCTGTTAATAAGACCTTGAAGAAGGTTAACTATTTAGTCTGTATTAACAGGTTTTATACCATGCGCCTCCCACATTCCCCGGCTCACTCCTTTAACTCCCCAACCTCTATTCTCCAGACCCTGTGAACTGTGGCACCAGTGACCTCCTGCCACCTGGGGTCAGAGTTACTTTGCTCAGAGTCACCTGAACATGGCCCACGTTGGCTCCTGCAACTCTGGTTAACGAGCATCCTCTCCCCAGAGATTTTCCTTGTGACTGAAAAATACAAATTTGAAAATGGCTTAGTAGACCGTTCAGGTATTTTGCCTGGAGGTAGCAAGAATCTTGGAGGGAAAAAAAACCCAGGATATAGCTGGATGTGGTGGCATGTGCCTGTAGTCCCAGCTACTTGGAAGGCTGAGGGAGGAAGATCACTTGAGCCCAGGAGTTTGAGCTTGCAGTGGGCTATGATGACACCACTGCACTCTATCTAGCCCAAGGGCAGAGTAAGACCCTGCCTCAGGGAGAAAAAAAAAGAGAATAAAAATGCCCCCAGAGCAATGATTTCTAAAGACAAGCTGTCCAATTTAAATACGAGTCCCAAAGTCATAGCCTCATAATCTTTAAATGTGACTGGGTGGATGCCATCTGATCTCAGTCATTTATCAGCATTTGGCTCATCAAACAGGCTTTGGGTCGTGTGTGTCTTGCGCTACTCCCTCTTCTTTCCTTCCTTCCGATCAGGTGACTGACCTCCCTCCTCAGATCTTCAAGTTCTGAGCTGTCCACATCACCATTTTGGAGATAGAAATACTGATGCCTGGTCACTCACCTGCTAAAAGCTAGATTTGTGTTTCCAACATAGGCTACCTCGCTTGGATTCCTCAACCCGCCTGTCTGCCCAGATTTCTGGTTATGAACCACGTAACTCACAGCTGGCGTTATGCTCTGTCCTTCCTTTCTGGCGTGGAGAGTCCAGTCTCCCTCAGCTCCCTCTTCACCCGACCGCTGGTTGTGCCCATTTCAGTCGTCATTACTCTTCAGTCTGTTCAGTGTCCTCTGGGCTCTGCCTTGCTCTCCTGGCTCAAATATCCTGCTTTATCCTCAGGCTCTCCTGCTGCTGATGGTGCCAGTGTGACCTAGAACATTCCCCCCTATTTTATGAAGTATCTGACCTCTGCTCTGTATTAAAGATACTTGACCAAGGTGAATTCAATTCTATTCCCTTTTCTATTCTCTTTTCATTTCAACAAAATCCATATAGGTTACCACAAAGAGAGACAGAGAGAGAGAGAGAGAGAAAAGAAAATAGAGAAAGAATATCACAGGCAGCATTTTAAAATGATGATTTGAAAATTGTCAGTGAATCTGTATAATGAACTATCATTTGGTTAAAAAGATAGTTCTTCTCCAAATCTAGCATAACTTAAATTCACTGAATTAAGTAAATTCAAATAATCTTTTTAAAAGGGAAATACTCAAGGGAAGATGGAAAAAAATAATTCAAGTCTATGATTGCCTAACATTTTAATATTAATAAATTGAGTAATTCTGAAGGAATTAGCAAGCCCAGTTTTACATGTGAGATAGTATCAGACATACTATCAGATAAACAATTCGAAACGAGACGTTTACTCCATTTCGTTCAACCTAGCTGCCCAATCCAGATGTTAAAGGAAAGAATGAATTTGAGTTTCGAAATTAGATTGATTAGTCAAGTATTTTGACAGTCATAAAATATAGTAGCTAAAATTCCTTTATGTGCCAAGATGTGTGTTGAAAGCTTCACATGCATTTCCTGATTTAATCCTAAAAATAATGTTATTAGGTGGATATTATTATTATCACCATTTCAGAGAGAGAAATACTGGTGCCTGGATAAATTAATTACCTCCCTCAAGGTCACCCACCTGCTAAAAGCTAGATTTGTGAGTCCAACCCAGGCTACCTGATTCTAAAACTAGTGTAATTAATTGCTCAGTGCATCAGTGAGAGAATTCTCTGATGGCTTTTTTAATTTCTTCTTTCTCTACATTATGTGTTCTGAGCTTAACATGAAGGAAACCTACCATGTTGATCAATTTGGCCTGTGCTGCTTGTGTCAATGAAGGGAACAAAAGGTTAGGTCAGTAAGCATGTTCTTAAATTAAATAAATACTGTACAAACCTATTATTTTCCCAGGATATTTGTTTCTCAGTATCTGAACTGACCACTAGCACTGGGAGGATGAAAAGCAACTTACTTGTACATTTTTCTGGACTTCAGAAGGAACTTGTTACCCAGAATACTCACAAGCTGTGAGGTGGTTAATGTAAAATTCATAATTTTAAAATAATACTCCTTAGCATGCTTCATAAATATTACATGTTTAGTGTATATATTCAATGTGTTTTTCTTCTGTCGAATTGCCCATAGTAGGCGCTCTTTTTCCCTTGATGGTTCAGACCGGCATTCTTATTCATTTGACTTTCTCCTCTTTCCCCTTCACATGACCTTGCCCACCTGTCTCTCAGCCACCACCCAGCCCCCATTCTCACTATTTTCTCCACATTCGTTTCCCCTGCATATTCTTCAGGTTAAACACATTCTCTTTCTTGTTTTCTTTTCTTTTGAATATGTTCTCAACATAAATTCAGCAAATGGTTGGATTCAAATATTTAAAGAAGAAATCAATTCCATTCTCAAATCTACTTTTTAAATGAATCCAACTGTAATTTTTTTTCCTTGTTTAATTGTGACCTTCCTGCTCACCTGTTGCACTAACCAACATCCTTGTGGTTTTGTTACCTGGATCTGTGAATCATGCTTGCATGAAGCTTCCTCCTTCCATCCCTGAGGGTCTTACTGTCCATCTTTGGCAGTAGTCCATCTGTATCCCAGCTACCTTGTCCACCTGAGACTCCAACTGCCGTGCCTGTCTGTCCCTCCAGCCATCTTACGTGTTTTCCCTAAGTGCTCCTCCCATCCTTGCTGACCTTTCTTCTCTAACTGCCCCCTTTCCCTTGTCTACTGGAGGAGAACACTGACAGATGAGATGCATTTACAGTCCCCCCACATTTTCTCTGCAGATCACAGGCATGATTTGTTTCAGAACATTCAATGGATGGAGAGTAGCTGCTGGTTGTGGCTGCCCAAGGAGGACCACATGCCTGACATAAACCCTAAGGAAAGAGTCCTGACCCCTGATCCCTTGTGCACCCCTCTCAGACATTATATTAACACAGAACAATCTTTTTAAATGTATTGCTCTGACACTGAATTGATATATACAATTACCTGAAACTTGCACATTTCAATACTCACTATTAAGTTATATGTGCAAAGATAAGCTATTTTAAAAAGGAAGATGAATACTTCCCTTACCGATAATCACACCAATAATTATATTGTGAAGTCGTTCTTCTATTAGGTTGATCTCTTTATATAATGCATTTAGAAGGACTAGAATGTAAAGACTGGGTCAAGTTTAATATCCATTGCAGCCACTACCAGTGGTTTGAGACCTGCCCACACCAGCATCTCCAGGGAGACAGTGGATTTCAGCTGCTGCATCACCAACCTGTTGTCAAGGAAACAAAAGAGGGCAAAAAAAAAAAAAATCCTCAATGACATTCACTTTCAAGGCAGTCAAGACACCCCTGAAAGGTATTTCAATAGTCCTATGAAGGAAGCTGAAATTGGCTTCTAATTATAAATTCTAAACCACCTCCTCTTACACCAGGTATGCTGTCTGCTTAGATCTCAGTCTTTCAGTCATTCTCTGTTTACTGAGCCATATACTCCAGATGTCAGAATACCAAGAAAGATTTCCTGGAGAAAGAAAGAGGAGAGAGGAGCAAAAGGGAAAGTCTAGGAAGAAATATGGGTAATAGTGAAAAGGTTAAAAGGTATAACACACTTCTAAGGCAAGTGAAGTCATAGTCCTAACCTACGTAGGGGAGGTATAAATTTCAGTCTATATTTGTAAGATTTTAAATGCATTCTTATGAATATTTGTATCTCTATATATTTGTGTGAGAGCAAGTTGAGAAATTCTATACACATTTATGCATATAATAGAAAGTATGAGATTTGGGCCAGTACTTGTATTAATGATTTTTAATTCAGGTAGAAAATATACAGTGTAGAACTTTTGAGGAACTTCTTTGCATGAGAAGTGACCCCCTCAATATACAGAAAACAGTATATTTAATTCATTACCTTCATTAGTGCTTGTAACTTTCAAGTGTGTAAATGTTTGGCTATAATGCTGTGTTTGGGGACACACAAGTAGTCGCGTGGAAGAGCGTAGAGATATGTAACATACGTCTTTGTGAGGACATTGATGAGTCTGTCAGCATGGAAGCCAGTGGATATCACTGCCCTGACCGGAACCCCTACTGGCCTGTCCTTAATCATCCACCCTGGGCTTCCAGTCGGCTCCTTTCTCACCAGCAGCTCCTACCCATGCTCACCACCCTCCTGCCCTCAGGCTTGTCTCCTCCTAGAATTTAAGGCTCTTTTAAATTCCTGGGGATCAGAAGAATATTCTCTGAGGGGAGTAGCTATGAAATGCTTCTCAACCAGTGCTTCTCAACCTTTCATGTACATATGAACTATCCAGATTCTGATTCGGTAGATCTGGTCACCAACAATCTCCCAGGTGATACTGAGGATGCCAGTGCGAGATGCTAGACTATAAATTCCCTGTAGACAGCAGCTGATTCTGATGAATGGCTGACAGGGTGTATGTACTTAACGCCTCTTTTCTGAATGAAATTAACCGTATGATACCTGCCCACCCCACCTCACTCCTACCCTCAGCCTCTTTGGTTACAGCAGATAAAATTAGCTTGATTATATATCTTTCGATAGGTCTTATCACCTTGTATTGTAACTGTCTGTGTCACATGGAAATATGGACTTTCAAAGGTATTTCAAAATTGTCTTTTTGTCACACCATGAATATTACAGTGACTGACCTACTGTAAGAGATTTGAATTTGCTTTATGAAATAGTTAATGAAGATGGTATTATTATTTAGCCATTCACCTGTTCAATTTATAGAGCACCTACTGTAAATATCATTTCACTCTCATGTCCCATAAAAAATGAGAACTGGAGAAAGAATAAATCTAATTTAATTATGCTTAGACTTTAGTTTCTTTCTTTGGGGCATAGATGGTAATGGGTAGGGGGAGGGGGAAAGATATGCTACATAGGTGTCTTTACCTTCATTCCATGTTATGTGTGACCTTTCCATGAGTTTTGATTTGCACAAGAAAGTGATTGTACGGAATGAAACAGATGAAAAAAAGGGTGTTCAAAAGGGAGTAGGGACTTCAATGAAGGTGAATAGGCACTAAGCACAATGAAATGAAAAATTATAACATAGATAATGGGGTTAAGGGAAAAATATATACATAAACATATACATGAAGCATAGATTATATGTTGCTATCTAACCTAACTTTTATATAGGTTTACTCCTTTGTAGCACTGTGTTAGACTTTCCATACATTATCCATAATCTTTACAACAATTTCTGTAAGGTAAGTATAATCTTCATTTTATGGTCCAGAAATTATGTGTCTCAGAGAGGACAGGTGAATTGCCTGATAATTTGAACTCATAGCCATCTGGTTTCGAAGCTCAATTTCTTTCCACCTCTTTAGATACAACAAATATGTGCTTAGGGAGACTTCATGACAAAATATTTGAAAACAAAATTAAACTGGGAAATTCAGAACTTGTGGTTGTTGTAAGTACTTTGTAGGATTTTTTATAAGCAACCATCCCAAAGAAACACATTGCTCTGATTACACCCTTTCATGGGAGTCAGTCACGACAGTTGTGTGGAATCCCTTTGGGATGGATGGAGAAATAAGGAACACTGCCTGGGGAGCATTATATTCTTGCTGAAACAGCAACAGAAATAAATTATTTGTACTCTTACCAGTAAGGGATGTGAGGGCTGTGATGGCCATTATCCCATCACAATTTGGACAAGGTATTAGAAAGCAAAACCTTAGGTAGCCTGATCTCTGAACCTCTGCCTTTCCCCTGGGCTAGACTTTCCTCCACTTGGAGATGTGGGTCAGACATCAGCATGGCCTGGCCTGTGTAAAGAAGTGAACTATTTGCCTTTTATATTCCTTTAAACTCTTCTACAGTGTATTCCTTTGAGTTGATCTTTGAAACTACAGTCTGGGTGCAGGTGCCTCGGTTCATTTTCTACTAGATCTGTGTATATTCTTATAAAAAAAACTCAATGGCTCCGAATTCCAAATCTAACCTTATATTTTTTAAAATTTTATTTTCTAAATAATTTCTTTGAAAATGTTTCTTTCCTAAAGTCCACCATGAATCTCCTATGTACTTTTCAATAGCCATTACAGTTCTCATCCTGAAACATAATCCAATGAGATTTTAAAGAACTATTCTTTCCATCTTCTAATTGTGGTATCATTCCTAATTCACATATTACTATTATATTTGTATTATTCCCAAATTGCTTTGTGTATGTAAATATTGTTGGCTTAATTGGATTTGAAGAGCTGAGAACATGTCTTGCTTACTACATGTAAACTCCTTGAGGGCAAGGCCTTCACCTCTATAAATTCCTGCAGCTCTAGAGCACTTGCACAGGTACTAATTGCTTATACATATTTGGAAAATAAATTATACCTCTTTTGCAGTCTCATATTTCCTGGTACAATGTTGGACCCTTAGCAAAGTATCTATGCAATTGTACTCTCCGTATACACAGAGTCTGAAATATTCTTTGTTGTGTCCTTAGCCCTCAGCACAATGAATGCCCATGAAAGGCACTCAATCAATATATATTCAGTAAATGAATAGATGTTATAAATGTTTACTGCATGGTTTCCCTATATTCTGCTTTCATTCTTCCACACCTACAAAGGAAATCACACAGATCAAAGTTTTTAAAATTCTAATGTGCATATGAATCCCCTGGGGATTTTGTTAAAATGCAAATTCTGTTTCAGTAGATCTGGGATCTGGGATGGGGCCAGATTCTATAAGCGTGGGCAAAGGCATCTTTAACTAGATCCCAGGAGATACCCACATTGTCTACAGATCACATTTTCAGTAGCAGGGATATAGACAAGCCCATAAAAGATTCAGGGCTTCCACATTTAAATTGAACTCTATCACTGAACATCAGCACATCTTTCATAAAATGTGTTTAAAGATCTTTATTTTCCAGTCTCTCAGGAAAGAGATTCTTGGACTCAAAATTTGTAAGCACCAAGATGAGAATTACATAATTAGTGAAACAACACCACCAATATCCAATCATTCAGATCTGCTGAATAAGTATTGATCGAATCTAATTCTCCTCACTGGTAGGGCTGATGAAAATATAACCATAAACGTAAGGGAAAGCCCAAGAGAGGCTGACATTTAAAGACCAACTAATGATGTTGCCACACATTTTCTGTGTATTGCAAAGTGGCGATAATAATGCTGGGAAAAATTATGGAGGGAAATTATCAATGAGAATGAAAACTCCTAGCATTGGAAAAGAGAAAGAAACCACTGCTATTATTTATTTTTGAATTTGTCTTCATGCTAATACCAAAGAATGTCAAACTAATTGAGTTGCATTAAAATCTTGAGACCAAGAAGTTGAATGTAGATGTTTAGCCATAATTGTGCTACAGAGTAGATAAAAATTTAAAAATATATCTTCTTTTTCATACACTTTATTTCAGGTGCAAAAGTCTGCAACTCACCATACTCAGCACCTCAAATACATTTATTAGCTCTCATTTAGTCACCTCTTATCTCTTCTCATATAATAATCTTTTGCAATTAGAGTCACTGTCTATACCCTAAATATTTTAAAATGCTAATTGGCAAGCTTTAGCCTATGCAAGGTAGGTAGATAATAATAGGTTTTGCTGATTGTTAAGCAGTGCTGTGTTGTAGTCAAAAGTCTAAGGGCTCAATTCAGTCATGAAAGGAACTGATTTTTTATTTGTTGCTACTGCAGTAGAAGCCATAGTAATCATCATTATTGCTGCTATTCTGTAGAAAGACATCCATTTTAGAAGCTCTGAGTACATTCTCGGAATGCGTAATCAAATTTACTCTACCCATTTGCACACATCATGGAGCATTTTGTATCTATTCAGGTAATGCTTTGATATTGAGCTTCATGCATGCAACTTTACACCATGCCCAAGATGTAAATAAACTATGACCATATCTGAACAGAGCTTAGTGGGTAGTCAAGTAGAAAAGATTTTAGGAGATGAAATAAATTAGATATGTCAGCCTCATTTTCCTCTCATATTCCTAATACTCTTCCATCTTGTAAGGTCACAGAGGGAAGACAGCTGACTCTAAACCAGAAGTGGGCCCTCACCAGACACCCAACCTTTCATTGTCTTGACCTTAGACTTCCCTGTCTCCAGAAAAGTGAGAAATAACTTTCTGTTATTTATAAGACACTCAGTTTATGATATTTTGTTACAGCAACCTGAAAAGACTAAGCTAGTCTTTAACTCTGATTTGCTTTAGCTCTTTGTCTGCTGTTTGATCTTCAACAGCCAAGTAATCATTCAAAAATATAAATTAGATAATATCACCCTGTTCATAACCCTCCAATCGCTTCTCATCTGATTCCAAATAAAAGAAAAAGTCTGTAATGATTATGAAGCCCCTTGGCGCCTCTTTGACTTTCTTTCTTACTATTTTTTGCATTGCTTTGCTCAATTATTCCTTGAACATTTCAGGCACATCTCACCTTAGAACATTTACGGTGTTTGTTTCTTCTGCGCGTAATAATCTTCCTTCTAAATAGAAACATGATTTACTTTTTCACCTCTTTCTTGCCTTGCTTCCTATGCCACTTTCTTAGGCCTTCTCTGACCACTCTTAGATTGCAACTTCTGACCTCCCTATTTCTCTCTCCTGCTTTTGTTTTCCCTTGTGGTATTTATCATCATCTGATACTATTTATTATTATTTGTCTTGTTTATTATCTCCCCACTAGAATATAAGTTAAGTAAGAGCTGGGATTTTTTCCTATTTGTGAACTATTGTACGCCCAGGACTAAAATTCTAGGCCCCTAATAAGTATTTATCAAATGAATCAAGTAAGTTACAATTCTGCTATTTTTCATTATGAGTAGCACAAAGTATAAGGAAAATCTCAACCCCAGGTGCTTTAGCAAGAAGATTCTGAGGTTATTAATCTAATAAACACTAAACCAAACTAATTAAATGAGAACTATCCAGCTGGTTATATAGATTTTTAAAATGCCCAAAGTAATGCACCCGAGTAATCCATCACTTCTAATTTCTCCCTTTAGTACCTAGAATGGTTTTAGGAAAATAGGACTCCACGTAACCAAGCCTGGGTCACTATTCTACTACTCAGGCTAAAAAACCCATTAGAATGAAAGTTTCATCTAAAAATATGAACCAGGGGAAAATGGGATCCAATATGAAAATTCAATTTCAGTAAACAGCAATGAATTGTAATCCATCCATTCAATATCAGGCAATATACACAATAGTCACTAAAAACACAAATATGTTCAGTCCTTAAAGATAAGAATAGCTATGAGTGCACCTTATTCTACATAAATTTGGGAAAAAAATATTTACATAGTATTTTGTGTGAAAATACATGGATAATTTAGGAGTATAGCTATCATGCTGCCAGGAATTTAGTAGGTTATTTTTCCTCCTTTCTCTGGTATTTTCATCTTTTGCAATGATTTTCATGCTACTTTTAGAGTGAAGTTGTGTTTCCTATCAGAGTTTCAGGGAATAACAATCAGGTGAAAGAAACTTTTGGTTGGTGTTATTTTCAGTAAGTACCAACTTCTTGCCTCTACACTCATGTTGGATTTGGAGACTCATATTAGTGGCCTTGAAGAATATGGTTACTCAATTTGTCCAAGGAATGAAGAGTCTTCCTATTGCTTAACCTTCCTAGAAGTCATCGTTTTTAGTAAGAAATGATGAATAAAGGAAAAATGGTGTCAGAGAAAATTGTTATGGAACATACATATATGAGCACTAACAAAATGAGAGGAGACAAGCTAAATTTCATTGCCTATTTGGTAGTAATCCCGAAGGCTAACCACAATGTGCTGTGCTTCTTGGGGAGGGTTAGCTTTCAATGAATTTCTGGACATGTGTACTTGTTACAAACATTTGAGCTAATTATCTCAAATGTGCCTACCTTGGTTAACATTATAGAAAATACAGTAAACATCATTTCTAAGTGGAGATTGAGGTCTATGTTAATATTTCTTTGTTTCTTCTTCAAACAGTATGAATGAAAAACTAAAATGTTAGGAACTTGCTATTAATACAGTACTAATTATGTACTTGTCACAGCTCATCAACCTGTACACTTAAAATGAGTTCATTTTACTGTATGTAAATTATATCTTAATAAAGGTATTTCATTTTACTATTAAAAAGAGTTAATTGTGTGTTGAATGAATAATCGATATGCTAGATAAATAATACACATTAGTTTGAAATCAAGAATCATTCAAAAAACATATTTTGAACATATCCTGTGTGTTAAGTGATGGAGATAAGAGAAACATAAGATATGGCCTTGCCCTCGAGGAGCTTATAACTTAGTGCAATGGTTCCTGAAGTGTGGTACATAAAAGAATTATTTGAGGCATTGACTAAAATAGATATTCTCAGGTTCTACCCAGAAAGATTCTTATGCAAAGAGAATGGGAAGCAGCCATGAATCTGCAATTTTTCATGAATATCTCAGGAAATTCTAATGCAAATGGTCCTGTGACCATGCTTTGAGAAATGCAAGTCTAACAAGATAAACAGATAATGAACTAGCAAATTTCAAAGTGCAATGAATGTTATAACAAGGAGATGGTAATAGATACCAATCAATTTCCACTGTCTGAAGAAGTCAGGAAGGGTCCCTTAAGGAGAAAACATTGGAGTGGGGTCCTAAAAGGTGAATCAGAGTTTGTCAGGCAGAGCAGAAGAGGAGGAATGATTCAGATCTTGTGCAAAGAAAGTGTGGTAAATGTGATGATGGCATCTGAGAATGGCATGAGATTCATTGTGAAAGGAACAATCCTGGATACAGAAATAATCTAATTATGTTTTTGAGCCAAATCTCTCTATCTACATGGTAAAAGATGGTCTGCAGAGAAAGAAGACTGGTGACCAGGAGAAAGACACAGAACTGAGGCAATAATCCATGAGGTGGATCACATTAGGGGAGGATGGATGAAAGAACTGCAGGAATTTAAGGGACATCCAGTGTCGAATTTACAGAATACTGGGATTAGAGAAGGGTCTGGAGGGAAGAAATTGTTGAAAATAACAAAATTTTCAGTCTAGGCAAATAAGTGCCACTATTAACTAGATCAGAATAATGGAATTGAGAATTACATGGATTGAGAGGAATAAAAAATTTTATTTTGCACATGCTAAATTAGAAATATCCAAAGGAAATCTCAGTAGACACATCCAAGAGGCATTAGGCTACTTAGATATGAACTTTTCATTTTTACCTTCAAACCCTGAAATGACAGCACCATTCACCCACTTGTTCAAGCCAGAAATTTATGAATCATTACTGAATCCTGCATTTTTCCCACCCACCACACACTACCCAGCATCAAGTCCTATTGCTTCTACTCAAACATACACATCAAATCCACCCAATTTCATCCCATCAGCTAGCCCAGCTACCACCATCCCTCACTGGAACTCCAACATCCTCTTAACTGACCACTAAATCTACTTTCTTCTTGGTAGCAAGAGTAATAGACACACACACACACAAAAGGAATGAGATTGTGTCAACCATTTGCTCAAAATAATTCAATAGCTTCCAAATGTAAGTGAAATAAAATTCAAATTATTTTTCAGGATTTCAAGATCCTGTATCATCTCGCTACTATGTTTCTCTCCACACTGGTCTCACATCACTCTCCCCAGTGTTCGCTTTCACCCAGTCATAAAGGTCAGCAATATTTTTCCACCTCAAGTCCTTAGCTCATGCTGTCCCCTTCACCTGGAACAGTATTCCTCTGAAGACTCTCACAAGGCGGTTTTCTTTTCATCATTTAATTTCTGCCAACTGTCACTTCCTCAGAGAGTTCACCCTGACCATCCTATCTCACAGTAGGTCTCCTACATTCTCATTCTCATCTCCTTATTTATTTCATGAATGTAGATTGTTACAATGTACAATTATGTTTATTCATTTGCTTATTTACTTGGCTTTTGTCTTCTCCACTAGACTGTCATCTCCACGAGGGCAGAGGCCGTATCTTTTCTATGCATTCTTGAATTACCCTGCATAGTGCTTAGAAAAGAGTAAATGTTCAGCAGATATTTGTTAAGTGAATAAAGGAATGAATTATTGTGAAAAGATGCAAAGTTAGTGTCATTCACATGTTAATAATAGTTGAAGCCTCCAAAGTCAGTGACATCACATAAAACAAAAGCATGTGGATCAAAGAGATGACTGTGGACAAAATCATAGGAGGATTCTAATATTTATGGAGCAGACAGAAGAGAAGGGGCCTGCTTAAGAGGGAGAGAAAACCATCTGTGGCTTGAGAAAAGAAGAAGGGCTATAGAAGAGAAGGGGGCAGGTATGCCACTTACTCTGCTGGACCCCAGCACCCCACACAGTGCCTAGTGTTCAGGAGTCACTCAAAAGAACACCTGTCCATCTATGGGATGAAAAACAAAAGAATAAGAGGAATAGGTTCAGCAGTACCAAATGCTCTGAGGAAATCAAGAAAGGTAAGATTTTAATAATTAAGAGGCTACTGGCTTGGCAGGGCACG
The DNA here is from genome assembly GCA_963575035.1 of Avahi laniger. Taxonomy (NCBI): domain Eukaryota; kingdom Metazoa; phylum Chordata; class Mammalia; order Primates; family Indriidae; genus Avahi; species Avahi laniger. The sequence goes on along the minus strand of CAUYSK010067838.1, from coordinate 19,813 downwards.
GTGGCTCACACCTGTAATACTAGCACTTTGGGAGGCCGAGGCGGGTGCATAGCTCAAGGTCAGGAGTTCGAGACCAGCCTGAACAAGAGCGAGACCCCGTCTCTACTACAAAATAGAAAGAAATGATCTGGACAACTAATATATATATATATATATATATATATAGAAAAAAAATTAGCCGGGTGTGGTGGCACATGCCTGTAGTCCCAGCTATCTGGGAGGCTGAGGCAGGAGGATTGCTTGAGCCCAGGAGTTTGAGGTTGCTGTGAGCTAGGCTGATGCCACAGCACTCTAGCCTGGGCAACAGAGCCAGACTCTGTCTCAAAAAAAAAAAGAAAAAGAGGTTACTGGCCACCTTAACAGGAACATTTCCCTTCTAACATATTATATAATTAATTTCTTTAATCTGTGCATTCCTATTATTTACCTCCCTTGCTAGAATGCATACCCCATGAAGTCAGGAAATCTTTTATTGTTCACTGATGTACACCACACTCTCAGAACAATTCCTGACAAGGTCATGGAGATTAGCACTGGAATTTTTTTTAAAGCCTCAGTGTGTATACAAAAAGAGGGATTTTTTAGAATGCTTAATTCATTAGTGAGCCCAGACAGTAAAAGCATCACTACATTATCAAACAAGCCCAGTGTTCTACCAGTGAATCAGTTGGACATTAAATGGTTCTAAGACTTGTGCTCAATCATCCCCACAGATTTACTGTGTGATCTGGAGATAGGTTTAAATGTCAGCAGCCATTATTTATTGTTCAATCTGCTCAATGGAAGTCAGTCCTTTAAATCTTTTTATGCAACAACAATAGCAAAGACCAGAGGGCCTGATTTTGTCTTTATCATCATGGCACACACCCCTTCCTGCTCTCTGAAGCTATTGTAGAGAATATTTCATACCCTCCCTTCACTCCAATTTATTTAAGGCCAAGAGAATCTGAAGTTTTATGCAGATCAGGAGTTCACTACTCAAGAGAAATCTACAAATACCTTTCCTAAGCCATGGGAATAGTCTCACAACTGACAGATGATTGCAAAAAATAACTTATTCATTTTTATAACTGAAACGATGCTTCCAAAGCCTCTAGCATCTTTCTTCATTTATTTTCCTCAAGTTTTCCTGAGAAACAGATCTGTTTTTATTTCCTGAATTCGATACAGACATATGAAATTGTTTTTCTCATGTGTCTGGTGGTTGAACCCTCTTGTAGTTCTTCTGAATATATTTTTCAACTGGTCTTTCTTTATTAACTCTAAAATTGGACAGAGTTTTAAATTGACTCATGTGGATTTGTATCTCTTGATGTTGTGGAAAATGCTATTTGCTAAGTAGACTAAGATGGTTTGAGATTGCAAAGGGGCGAGAAGACAAGTGAACTGAATAGTATGAGGACGTGGTAAGTAAAAAAATTGGGAGTGGAGGATGCACGAAAAATTTAGGAAATATTTTAGAGAGAGAAATAACTGCGTGTGAGAGTGTTTGTACATGGAGGTTGAAAATTTTAAGTCTAAGCATTTATACATCTAATTATTTTTATAACAGGTGTGCATTCATATATTTAAATGTCAAAAAACTATCACTACAAATGGCACAAGAGCCAAAAGGATTGCAGTACCCAGACATCAATACATCAAGACTTCAGAGGAGAAGAGGCATATGTTCTGACTATTCTCCATTGATTGGTCAGCTGCTGTTTCCATAGCAATGCATGTACAGCTCAGACATTTTTTATTTTCTATCCTGCATTACCTTCATTAGGTAGCAAAGAACATCAAGATTAACAGACAGATATATTCAGTAAATGTAATACGGTCCTGCAGCCGTTGTTCTTGTGACTAATTATTCTAACTGTATTAATAGAATAGTTACAGTCTATATCACACCCCAACCACTGACAAAGCGGCAAAGAAATCTTACGTTTTATCATATCATTAGGAAAAATGACCCTTATCTAGATAGTTTCTTAGACCATACCTGTAAGTTTGAGAACATAATGATGTGTGCTTTAAGCTGGAAGGAGTGAATCCACTAGGGTTTCTTTAAATTTCTTTTTTTACATGTACATATGGATTTTACATATCAAATGAGCACATAGATTTAAGGTGTGGCTGGCATCAACACAGTTCTTTTAGATTAAAACTAGTTCTCTCTAAAGTGTGAAAAATAATAATCACCACTCCTCAGAAACTTGAATTAGAAAGATATTTTTCTTCCAAAAAGCTTGTTTTACTGTTCCCTTCTCTAAATGCAACAAAAATTTCTGAGTCTTCATTGTAGTGGAGTTTGCTGCTGTAGTGGTAGTGACCATCTGCTTTCCATTCACTCTGCTTTTGAAAACAGTACCTGATTTATCTTTGGGGAAATTATTCCATCCTCACTCTGAGGCCGTGTAGTTTGGCACAGCTAACTTCATTCCCAGTTCCTGGGGTAGGTGGCAGGAACTGGCCAATCAGGGTCTCACATTCCCCTGGTGATTGGACCAATGACAAGAATGGGTCAAGGCCAATCCAGGAATTAGGAACAGAGTGAATTCTGGAACTTTTGCCTGAGCAACCAGAAAAGGGGCAAGATTTGACCTGTGGACTTGGGTCTGGGAGAATGAATCTGGAGCAACTAGAGAAAGAGAACCTGCCTGGGAATGGAGCCATATGGAGGAGAACAGAAATAAGAAATAGAATCCGAATAGTACTTTCCTCCTAGCATGCTGAGAGAGTTAAATGAGTTATTTACATAAAGTACTTAGATAGTGCTTGGTATGTAAAAAGTTCTCAATGAATGTTAGCTATTGTTATTGTTAACATTGTTTAAACCTCTGAATCAAACCACACCTAATGTAAGGCCTTATCCTTTGCCTTTTCAGTTATATGGACCAAAAACTTTCTCCCACTTCCTCCTCTCAGTTTTAATTGATTTTCTGTCATTTGTAACTGAAAAAATTTCTCACTCTCTTAATATATATATGTGTGTGTGTGTGTGTGTGTATGACTATACATTAACCTAGAATTTGTATTCTTTACCCAGCTATTCTACTTATAGGCATATATCTAAAATGCAGATAAAGTTTATACACAAATATAGTCATCATGGTGTTTTATATACTAAGAAAAAATTAAAACACCTCAGTCAAAAAAACGAGGAAAGGGTAAGTAACTTAAGGCCTATTTATATAATCATATATTATGCTGTCATTAAAATGATGTCCATTAAGTATTTTTAATGTATTGGCTTCTGATGTTTTGTTAAATAAAAAAAACCCAGAACACACAGCACATATTCATACTATAGCATATGTACATGAACTCAAGTATATCAAATAACTATATAAAAAGAAAACTGGAAGGAGAAACAAAGATATTAGTAGCTATTTTCTCTGTGTCTTGGGACTATGAATAATTTGAATTTTTTAACTTTTCTGTATTATGTAAATTATATTTAATAAGCACTTAATATTTTAAATATTATTTTTATTATCTATACATTTATAGAATTTTACCTACTCAAAAAATAGATTTGCTATTATTTCAGATATATACTTAGAAAAAGGAATTTAGAAAAATGAAGAAATGTAAAGAATCTTAGAAACATTTTCTAATTTCACCATTTTTATAAATTGTATTGAAAGCTGAGGCTGAGAAGGTGTAACTTACTCAATATCTCACAGTATTTGGCAGATATTTTAAGACCCAGAGACATGGATGTGAATCATATTTCAGTTTTTCATTTCTATTATAGCACTTTTTTTTTTGCTATACGCAGTAAAGAGTGGATGCGTAGATCTAAATTTGCATCTGGTTTCCATAGTAACTGCTTTTTGGCTTTTAACATTAGGTACCACCTGTTGTTCTATGGACAAACCTCCAAATAACACCACAAATTACAGAGGGGAAAAAAGAATGCATACACCTGTCTAAAATAGCATTTCCCCAAGGTACTATTTCTCACTGGTATTTATCCACACAGACTTACATACCTAAAATACCTAACGCACTATCATGTATCTCCTTACCATGTCTGCATACAGAGCAGCTGTATTTTCTGAATTTAAAATATTAAATCTTTACTTCCACACATTGCTATGCCAATATGGAGCTCACAACTGATCATAATAAAATATTATATATAGAACTATAGAATTATGCAGTGTTTTTCATCTGGTGTTTGAAGATTCTGAAAATTGCAACATAGTTAAAACTCTCACAGAAGCTCTCTGGTTTTCTAGATTTGCACAAGAACACACACAAAGAGTCACACTTCTAAATATATCAAGTTATTTTAGAAATTGTGCAAACCCTTTTTCTCTGATTTATTTTTAGTCTTTCCTACTTGCATGCAAACCAGCTGTTGGGGAAGACTTGGGGGTTTTCCTTAATTAAAAATGATTTCTCATCGCTCTGATTTAAAGACCCTAAATTATGATAGGAAGAGTCTCTCTCCCTGTAAAGACTTCCTTTGAAAAGGACAAAATAATTTTCAGAAACTGGTTTACTTAGGTTTTATCATCCCTTGGATATATGTGATTAAACTCTTAAGGTAAGTTAGAAAACAATTCAAATGTATTTTGGAAAAAAATATGATCAGCTGTTCAACATGGTTTATGGCATATATTATGAAAGAATGTGGCTTACAGTCTAAACAATCAATTGAAACAGGAATATTTCATCTGGTAAATTGAGTATATGTATTATTTTTCATTTTTCTGTTTGCTGCTCAACACCTAATTTTTCCTAGCAGGTTGTTAACACAGTCTCTTATCAATTCGATATGTAAGTCAGGCATTTGGATCAGCAGATCAGGTCTCGTCTGTCGATCTCAACTTCTGATGTTCGTGTTGCTTTTATAAACGCATGATTCCCCTCTCCACTCTGCCTATTTCTCCTCTTTTTTCTTTTCTTCATTGTGAGGCAGTGGAAAAAGGGCTCACTTTGAAGGCTAATCGCCCTAGCTCAAACCCAGCTCCACACGATTTAGTCTATTTTCTGTTGCTTGTAACAGAATGCCTGAAACTGGGTAATTTATAAAGAAAAGGAATTTATTTTTTATGGTTACGGAGGCTGAGAAGTCCAAGGTTGAGGGGTTATATCTGGTGGGGGCCTTCTTGCTGGTGGGGACTCTCTGCAGAGTCCCGAGGCCAGGCCATTACATGGTGAGGAGGCTGAGCATGCTCGCTCAGGTCTCTCTTCCTCTTCTGATAAAGCCACCAATTCCATTCCCATGATAACTGATTAATCATCTCTTAAAGGGCCCCCTCTCAATACTGCCACACTGGGGATTAAATTTCAACATGAGTTTTGGAAGGGACAAATATTCAAATCATAGGAACACTCATTAGTCATGTGACCGGTCTGAGCCTCATGCTTCTGCAGGGAGAGGTAACACCCATTTGCATAGTAAAGTGAGGATGAAACATAGTAATGCATATATTACTAAGTATTATACTGAATTTTATTTCCCTGATCCTTTTCCACATCTAAGTTTTTCCAGGATCCTCAGTTGGAAGTTAAAGTAGTTGCCTCCTGGTACTACTCAGAAACCCAGTAATTTTTCCTTCCACACAGCCACTGCCTGGCCTTCATCTTTAGCTCCACTTTCTCACTAACCACACAGGTAGAGAGCAGCAGCAGTAATAGCAGTTTCCATGGACCTCAAAGCTTCAGGGAAATAAAATGCATTTCCTTCTCGCAAACAGCTGTGACCTGCTGGTTCAAAATCGTAGTAAAGCTGAATATGACTTCCAGATCCCTGAAAAGGAGCAATCAAAATAGGATTAATGGAGATGGTATTTGCAAAGTGCTTAGCATGGTGCCTAGCACAAAATAAATGCTCAGTAAATGTTACCCATTCCCATAAATTATTTTTGGAATGAATGGCTAAATAGGTCAACAAGGGCACTGCTGGATGTTTAGTTGAATGGCATAAAATGAACTGATATTGATGGTGACCATGAACATGAAACCAATTTCTGGTTAAATAGGAATTTACACAGATGAAATTTCAGATAAAACATAAAGGGTAGGATATCTCACTTCTCTGAAGACAGAGTGGTAGGTTAAATTAAGTAGAGATAGTAACCACGACACAGACATTTACTTCACTCTCAGCTGAAGTCAGTATAGAATAACTCCCCAAAATATTTCACCTTGGGTTTTAGAAATATTATTTTGGAATATAATAATCTCTAATGTGCACAAGAGTGAGAGATGAAATTGTTCTGAACTTTTCATGATAGCTCAAGACTCTGTCAAATTTACCATTAAAACAGGAAAAAAATAGATCAAAAAGAAAATGTTATATTGATGGTCTGAAAGCTGTAAAGATGAAAGTCACTCATTCCACCCCCAAATCCTCCCACTATAGTCTGAAGGAATATTGTAATATAAGTAAAATGCCTTGCTTAGAATGATAGCATTTAAGAAGTCTGAAACACTGTAAAGATAGCCAGGTCAGAGACTCTTAACCTGAAGTGCATGGGATAAATTTGGGGGAATGTCTGTGAACTCTCTGAAATTATATGCCAAATTGTGTGTGTGTGTGTGTGTGTGTGTGTGTGTGTGTGTTAAGCAAAATAACAACTCATTTGAATGCTAAAAAGCTGGAAGTGGAAATCAGGGCATTGATTTTTCTTTTTCTCTGGATAAGGCTGTGGCTGAGCTGATCCCATCCGATTGAAGAAGAAAGGACCAATTCTTTGTAAAAATTTTCTTGACTGGAGTTCATAGGCTGTTACTGTAAGTTCATCAACAGTAACACAAGCCCTGAATATAAAGAAAAACACCATTCCAAGAATTCTTGATCAGATCAGGTAAGACCCTAATTTGCTCAAATAGAGTCATCAGTCCCCCATTAGGCACCCAAGCCCAAAAGAAACTACACTAGGATCAACTGCAGCTGCTCCTGCTCTGTGTGACCACCTCATTTCTCAAATATTTTGTTTATTTGAATAAATAAATTAGAAATCCAATCTAGCTTTGCAGAGGGTGTCTGCGTGTGTTTGTCATTTCTTGCTAATCTGTAATACTGCATCTTGCATAATTTTGAGGAGAGAATTTGTAACTTTTATCAGATTCTCAAAGGGTACTTGGTCCATAGGGCTTAAGAACCATCAGCTATATGAATAAAATAATATTACAGATATGAGAAGTGGAGTCTCGGAGAAGTTAGGAGATTTGCCCCAGGACGATTAGCAGAACCATGACTAGGAAGCAGTTCCATGTATTCCCAGTTCACTACTTTTGCCACTAAGCCCCAGTAGAAACTAAGGACTTTAGGGGATTCAGGGATGATCAGGTGAACTATTGTTAACATCATACCACTCAAAATCAGGAAGTCAGAAGTCACTCCGTGGTTTGTGTCTCTCCTTTCTCTTAACTCTGGTTTCAAAGTGAACATGATAAACCAGAGCAACCAGATAACTAGGCAACAAAGTGAAGACATCAAGCACCCATGGAATCTTAGACAGTTGTGTAAGTATATGCACATAGTCGGAGACCCTCTGCTGCTGCTCTGGGAATGGACCATCCATAGGCATAAAAACTGACACTTCTTGCTATCAACAAAATGCTTTCCTGGAAAAACCATTACTCTGTACACCACGGAAGCAGTAGCCAGCAGCAGCTTATGCATCTCCCTCTTGGTTTTAGCTGCACCATGGACAGGCTTTGGCAGCCAAAACTCTTCTGGTGGATTTGTGCCTCCATCTCCAACAGCCTTCTCATTTTTATATCTAATGAGATTGACCCATGAGACTGCTTTTGGGAATATTCCAAGGAAGGCCACTTATCACACTGACAGAATCTTTTACTAAAACAGCATCTCAACCCCATGGTTCTTTCAGGTCTCTCCTTTTTCTAATTCTCTGCTCTTGGTCTTGATTCTCTCTATTTTTATTTTTCTTCCTGTGATAGCACTGCCTCTTTCTGTTTGGGTTCATCTTTCTTTTTTCCTTTGGTTACTCATCTTTCTTCACAGGTTAAATGAGTATCTAGCTGGAGTGACTGAATGACATAGTTTGATAAAGAACTTCTTGAGCTATTTATCAGCATGGCAACAAAAAGGGTTTTATAGAGTATGATAATATAAAACATGTTATTCTAAAATCAGACAAATGGCCCATTTTATTCAGTGTTCATGTCTTATAGAGTAACAGCAAGATATTTATAGAAACCCATGGCAGCCCTATGAAATCAAATTCTAATGGGCAAAGTATTCTAAACATTGCTAACTTCTCCTTAATAACTCATTCAATCAGTAATGACATATAATGTTTATTGAGTACCTAATATATGCCATACATTGTGCAAAGTTCCTTAAGTGCATTTTATTATTTAACTATCATAAGTAAATATAAGAAGTGCCACAATCCTCCCAATTTTACTGTTGTGGAAACCTATTCAGGGAGCTAAAGTATGTGGTAAGGTGTAGAGCTAAACTCAACCCAAGTCAGTCTGCCTTCATAGCCGGTTTAATCATTATGCATATAAAATACATACATTTAAAACCCTTAAAACACATGCATTATTAGTTTCAGTTTTAACTACCTCTTGGTGTTAACAAACTCCATATTGTTACTATAGGGTAAGCCGTTTCTGTGTGCCTTTCATGAAACGAGTACTTTCAAATTTAATAATGCAATTCATCTAGGTTATCATTTGGTGAGTGAGTCTACATTCATTTTATCACACCAGGAGATCCAAAATCTAATTAGTCAGAGTCTCAGGAAAAGAAAAAAGGTGAGGATAAGGAGCAATCTCTCAAAGAAGTAATACAGGAACATTTTCTGGAATGAAAAGACATGAATCTCGAGCCCACTGAATCCTCGGCACAGCAGTTGAAAAAAACATACTCCCATTATGAAAATTTCAAACATTTGGAGTAAAAACAAGAGCCTCAAAGTTTCCAGAGAGAAAAACAGATCACACAGAAAAGAAGAGCTTCAAGCTTCTTAGCAGCTACACTCAAGCATCTGGAGACCAGTCTGCGACATTTTGAGTGAAACATGTTGGCCTAGAATTTTTTACCAAGACAAACCAGCCGTCAAGTATGAGGGGGAGCAAAAACCTGCTTCATGAAGCTACTAGAAGCTGTACTCCACCAAAATGAGAAACAGCACCCAGAGTGAGTAAGACATGAGATCCAGAAGACAAGAGATGTGATCATCAAGAGGCAAAGGCGACCCCCAGGGTAACTGGAAGGGAAAGCCTAGGGTGACAGTTTTGCAGCAGACCTAGGGAGCAACAAGCGTAATTGGAGTAGGAAGACAGAGGACTCCAAGAGACACATCACCAGACAAAAAATAGAACTGCTGGGATATACGACAGATTTGAACACATGGACAATTGTGATATGTTTAATAGAGCTGCTGAGGAATGCAGGAAAACTTAGCCAGTGGACATCTTAGCATATAAAAAAACATGAAGCAATTGTTGGCTTCAGAGAAACAACAAAAAAATTGTATGCGCATAAAAATGTGATGATTGTTAGCTCAACAATAAGCCATATTTTTACAGTCATAGCAAAAAAAACATTAAATATGGACTAAATAAAATAAAATTAAGAAGTGTGAAAGTCTTGAATGAACAAACAAAATAACTTTATCAACAGAATAAAAGAAGGCTTGAGTAAGGGAGATGTATTCCATGTTCCTACCTAAGGAGATTAGATTTTATAAAGATAACACATTTTCCAAATGTAGCTATAAGTGCAATGCTATCCTAAACAAAATGCTGAAGTCATTTTTTAAAAGTAAGTTGGTCAGTTCTTTCTGAAGTTCCAAAGAGCAAATATATGAGAATCGCATTTAGGGTGCCTATTCTCTCAGACATAAAAATTTACCACAAAGTTTCAGTGATTCTGGTATCAGCTAAAAACAAACCTAGAATCATAGATAGGAATTAAATGTCTGATAATTAAGGTATTTAAAAACAATGGGAACATAATAAATTAACAAAATCCAAAAGAGTTTTACAACAAACTACTAAAGAATAGCTAATGCTAATGCAGAGAAACAGACACTCTCATACATTGCTGGTTGGAATGGAAGGCAATGCAACTGGAAATATCTATCAAAATTTCATGGAATTACATTTTGACCTTATAATCCCATTTCTTGGTATTATTCCTACAGGAACATCTGTTACAAGATTTTTTTATACCATAGCAAAAGACAAAGTGACATGAATCTGATAGGAAATGATTTCCAAGAAACATTTTTAAGTGAAATAAACAAAGTTCAGAACAATATGCATACTGTGCAGTCATACCTTGTTTTACTGTGCTTCACTTTATTATGCTTCACAGAAACTGCATTATTTACAAATTGAAAGTTTGTGGCATCCCTGTATTGAACAAGTCTATGGGTGCCATTTTCCCAACAACGTGCTCACTTTGTGTCTCTGTGTTACATTTTGATAATTTGAGAAATATTTCAAAATTTCCTGTTATTATTATATCTGTTATAGTGAACTATGATTAGAGATCTTTGATGCCACTATTATGATTGTTTTGGAGCACCACGAACTGTGCCCATGTAAGATGGAAAACTTAATCAATAAATGTTGTGTGTGTTCTAACTGCTTCATTGATCTGTTGTTCCTCCATCTTTCTCCCTTTCCTTGGGTCTCTATTCCCTGAGACATAGCAATATTGAAATTGGGACAATTAACGACCCTACAATGGCCTCTAAATGTTCAAGTAAAAGGAAAAGTCACATGTCTCTAATTTTTAATCCAAAGCCAGAAATGATTAAGCTTAGTGAGGAAGGCGTGTTGAAAGCTGAGATGGGCCAAAGGCTAGGCCCCTTGCACCAAGCAACTGACTGAATTATGAATGCAAAGGAGAAGTTCCTGAAGGAAATGAGAAATGCCACAAAGTGAATACACTAATGATAAGAAAGAGAAACAGCCTTCTTGCTAATATGAAAAAAGTTTTAGAGGTCTGGATAGAAGATAAAACCAGCCACAATATTCTCTTAAGCCAAAGCTTAATGCAGAGGAAGGCTCTAACTCTCTTCAATTCTATGCACACTGAGAGGTAAGGAAGCTGGAGAAGAAAAGTTGGACATTAATGCTGATATATCATAAAAGTGCAAGATAAAGTAGCAAGTGTTGATGGAGAAGCCATAGCAAGTTATCCTAAAGATCTAGCTAAGGTAATTGATGAAGTTGGCTACACCAAACAGTAGATTTTCAATGTAGATGAACCATATCTATGCCGTGTTATAAGTCTGGTTCCATCTAGGGACTTTCATAGCTAGAGAGGAAAATTTCATGGCTGACTTGAAGCTTCAAAGGACAGGCTGATTCTCAGATTTGGGACTAATGCAGCGGATGACTTTAAATTGAAGCCAGTGCTCATTCACCGTTTCAAAAATGTTACAGCCCCTAAGAATGACGCTAAATCTACTCTAAATGTGCTCTATAAATGAAACAACAAAACCTGGATAACAGCACATCTGTTTGCAGCATGATTTACAGAATATTTTAAGCCCACCATTGTGAACTACTCATCAGAAGAAAAGATTCCTTTCAAAATATTGGTGCTCATTGACAATGTACCTGATCACCCAAGAGCTCTGGTGGAGATGTACAGGAGATTAATGTTGTTTCCATGTCTGCCAGCACAATATCCATTCTGCAGCCCATGGCTCAAGGAGAAATTTTGACTTTCAAGTCTTTTTATTTAAGAAATATATTTCGTAAGACTATAGCTGCATTAGATAATGATTCTTCTGCAGGATCTGGGCAAAGTCAAGTGAAACCTTCTGGAAAGGATTAACCATTCCAGATGCCATCAAGAATATTTGTGATTTACGAGAGGAGGTCAAAATATCAACATTACCAAGAGTTTGGAAGAAGCTGATTCCAACCCTTATGGATGATTTTGAGGGTTTCAAGATTTCAGTGGAGGAAGTAACTGCAAATATGGTGGAAATAGTGAGAGAACTAGAATTAGAAGTGGAACACGAAGATATGACTGAATTGCTGCAATCTCATGATAAAACTTGAACTTATAAGGAGTTGCTTCTTATGGATGAGCAAAGAAAATGGTTTTTGGAGATAGAATCTACTGCTGGTGAAGATACTATGAACATTGTGGAAATGACAGCACAAGATTTAAAATATTATATTTAATGCAAACTTAGTTGATAAAGCAGCAACAGGGTTTGAGAGGATGAGTCCAATTTTGAAAGCAAGTCGCATGGGCAAATTGCTAACAAACAGCATTGCTTGCTGCAGAGAAGTTGTTCATGAAAGCAAGAGTCAATTGATGCAGCAAACTTTATTGTTTTAAGAAATTTTCCCAACCATTCCAACCTTTAGTGTTCACTATCCTGATCAGTGAACAGCCATCAACATGAAGGCAAGACCCTCTGCCAGCCAACTCATTCTGACTCGCTGAAAGATCAAATGGTTGTTAGCATTTTTTAGCAATAAGGTATTTTCAAAATAAGATTCGTACATTGTTCTTAAAGACATAATGCTTCTTAAAGACAACTACAATATAGTAGTCCATTAAGTAAAAGTAAAGTAAACATATTACTATTTACTATTAAGTAAAATTAAAAGTAAACACAACTTTTATATGCACTGGGAAACCCAAAATTTTTCAGTTTTCTCTTTATTGTGATATTTTGCTTTATTGGAGTGGTCTGGAACTGAAACCACAATATCTCTGAGGTATGCTTATATTACCATTCATGAAGAAAAGAGGGCAATTGTGTGTATGTGCATGTAGATGCATTGTGTGTATATATATATGTGTGTGTGTATATATATATATATATATTTTTTTTTTGGTATGTATATAAAATATCCCTGAATGCTGATGACATTAGATTCTCTAGCTAAGAGAATGGATGTGTAGCTGGGTGACAAGTTTGGGATAGGGACTTTTCATGTGTACTCTTTTGTGGCTCCTGAATTTTTAACCATAATGCTATAAATGTGAAAATTGTTTAAATATTGAAATAAAATGAGTCAGTATATGATGAACTTTTCATAATTTATTTTGGAACTGAGTGGGCTAATTATTAATATCCTAGTTAAATTTTGCTAGTAGGAAGCATTCCCTGGCATAGCTGCCTGACCAAATTAATATGTCCCTTCTTTCATGGCACTTTGAACATCATTCTGTTGTATCATTTATCACATTATATTATAGTTAGTCATAGTTTGTATCCCCTACTGGAGTGTGAGGGTCTCTATGGGGCAGGGATAGATAGATATTCATAGATTCGTTTATTCATCCACTCATTAACTAAGTGTTAGACAAGGTGTTTATTCAACCGTGTATCTCTGGTGCCTGGCCTGGCAACTGACATATTCAATGGACCACTTTTCAATAGATGCATAAATAAATGAATAAGGTGAGTTCAGCAATTCATCACAGGATTCAGGATAATAGCTCCTTCTGTCCATAATCCTGAGGACTTCCAGAAAATATGAACATTTCTTGCCTCAAAAATTAAGCTGCAATTATGTTGACTATACATTTCAAAACTTTTATAAAGAAAAGTCTTAATCCACCTGCAGAAAGATTAAATATATTTATTCAAACACAAAGGAGACCCTAAAGTACCTTCAAATACTATTTGCTTACTTTCCTTCCTGGTATATTTGCCTATTCGCAAATACCACAATTGTATCCAACAGAATAAACAGATATAAACAATTAATATTTTTAGCACAAAATATTTTATAATTACAAGTATCATGCATCACTTGGGCAAAATCTTTCCCACAATAATCCTGGGAAGTGGGAGATTTTGATAGAGATTAAGTAGATAAAAGTGACGTGAACAAGTGATTCCTACCAAGTCATACAACATGTCAGTAGCACAACCGGATCTGACCCAAAAATATCTGTACTCTGGGGCTATTGTTTCATCTGTTTCTTCTCTCAAATTAAAAACCATATTTAGGCTGAAAGTGAAGAGCCCAAAATGACAGCTGTGCTTACTTCAACCTAGAAATAGAGATCAAGTCTGTCACATGTAGGTACTAAAGATAGATTAATAATATGATTGATTTCTTATTGGGAAATCTAATTTGTATAACTAAATAATATTCTTCTCTTCCCTTTTCCCAGGATTTTGGAAGAGGTCATGGACAAATACTGGTAATCTCTGACCCAGACAGCTCTGCTAAGAGAGGGTGCGGTATTAGAAGTATCAAGTAGGTAGGGGTTGAATACTTGAGTGGAGATGGGTATTTGCTTGAAAACCATGATTGCAGGTGGGTTTTCAAAGAAATTCTGGGATCTATGAAACAGAAAATTTATTAAAACTCAGATTTTCTGAGAAAATCAAATGTTCTCACAACTACCTTTGCATGCCTCTATATTGTGTTGCATTTTTGTGGATATACACCTCCATCCCCACTCCTGACTGCCCCTATGAGAGCTTCCCCAAGAGGAGCTATATCATCATTTTTTGTTTGTTTGTTTTTAATCCCCAGGGATCAGCCCAGTGCTATGCATATAATGGCATTTAATAAATATTCATACTAAAGAATACAGCTCTTATTCACAGTCAGAATGATACAGTAGAAAGTGGTTCTATCCTTGGCTCTGCCCCTGAGCAGCATATTCAGCCAACACATGTAACAATAAACCAGGTTTCAATTTATTCTTCTAAAAAAAGGAGTAGGTCACTAGGTGACTTGTAATAACATTTTCGGTTCTGAAGTTCTATGATTTTATGTAAGTGTGAGTATTGGAGCAGCAGAGAGGCAAGGTCATGACAGATCAAAAAAAAATAGAACATACCATAAAACAGTAAGCATGTATTAAACTCTTACTATATACCTGGAACTGTGCTAAGAAAGGCCCTTACATTCATTTTCTCCTTAATCCTTGCCACAGCCCTATGATGTAGAAATTACTGCTATTCTCATTTTATGCATGGGTAAATTGGGGTGCAAAGAGGTGAGTAACTTGCACACATTCACAGAACTAATCTGACTAAAGAGTTTGAGCTTTTTCATTACAACCTGATTTGTACTCTACATAATCACAATCCCCAAAAGATGGCTGTGTTCGTTTGTTTATTTATTTAGAAAGGGTGAGAGTATGGAGTGGGGGGTTCAATTTCCTTTTTTTTTTTTTTAAAACAAGTCTCACTCTGTCACCTTGGGTAGAGTATAGTGGCATCATCGTAGCTCACTGCAGCCTCAAACTCCTCCCTCAAGCAATCCTCCTGCTTCAGCTTCCTGAGTAACTGGGACTATAGCTGTGCATCACTACACCCAGCTAATTTTTCTACTTTTAGTAGAGACAGGGTCTCACTCTTGCTCAGGCTGGTCTGGAACTCCTGAGCTCAAGCAATCCTCCCACCTCAGCCTCCCAGAGTGCTAGGATTACAGATGTGAGCCACTGAGCCCAGCCAAGATGGCTATGTTTTCATCAACCTGAAAATGGATATTAAATCTGTCACATGTAGGTACTAATGATAGATTAATAGCATGATTGATTTCTTATCAGGGAATCTAACTTGTGTAACTATATAATGTCCTTCTCTTCCCTTTTCTCAGGACTTCAGAAGGACATAAATATTGAATCCTCTAGTTCTTTTTACCAGACTTGCCGCATACTGAGATATGAGCAATTCTTTGTGGGCCTTGTCACCTCTAAGTGTAAGTCTTCAATCAGAATGGATGAGTTCAATATAACCCTTTCCATAATACAAAATTCACATTTAAAATTACCAAAAGTGTTTAAAACAATACAGCTTTCCTAAACTTTGTCACTAAACTTTATATAACCTTTGAATCTTCACAGAATTTATAGATTCTTCTGTTCCATCAATCCACCGCTGTTGGGAGGCTTACCTCACTTAGGTGTTAAAGGATACTAAAAGATCATGGTCCCTGCCTTCAGTAAACTTACATTTTGCAATGGCTTGCACATAAGCATGCAATCGATGCATACATATTGCTTGAACAGGGAGATTATTCTGTAAAATGACAGTACTGGAACATAACTATGGATCTCTCTGTAGCTAAAGCTTAGACTTTTATAGACTTCTATACTCTAATATACATTCTATATATAGCTTTTTTTTAGAAGTTCCTTGGTGTCAAGGACTGGATTATGCTTTGTTTTGATGTCATAGTGCAATATACAGAGCAGAATTCAGCAAGGGTTGTTGATAGTAGTATAGAATTAAAAAGTTTAAAATTTAAAATTTTATTTAATTTAAAATTTTATTTAAGTTTAATTAATTTTAATTTAAATAATCACATGTTGCTAGTGGCTACCATATTAGACAGGCCAGCTATAAACCCTCAACTATCTGTTGAGAACATGAAAGACCGGGGAAGAATGAAGAACTGTCCACAGATTGGAAGAGACTAAAGAGACATGACAAGTAAATGCAGTGAGTTCCCAGATGCATCCTGGACCAAAAGGAAAAAGAGTCAGTGTTGTGCAAAACTGAATGTGGTCTGTGTTTTGCACAGAAGTGTGGTATCACTATTTCCTAACTTGGGAGGAGATTGTGCCTGGATTTGGTAAATGGGAAAATTTTGAGTTTATGGGGAATACTGTTTGCAGCTTGCTCTCAAATGGTTCAAAAAGACTAATATTAAAAGAAAAGAGCAATAAGTACAATATAAATTTATATTACATAAGGATGATTCTAGATACATAGAAGGAAAGTTTAGAGAATTTTATCTTTGTCTCAAAGGGTAGGAAAGATTTTTACAAGTGAAGATGATGTAAAAGATTACTCTTGTCAGTGAAAATAGTGCTCCTAAATAAACTTCAGTAATCTAAACCAAAAATCATGGCAAACCTTCAATCCCTAGTCCAGCCACCTCAAAGGTAATCATGCATCCTGTGCTTAAATATTTCTAGAAAAAGAAATCATTACCCTCTATGAGGAAGCTCAGGCTGTCATCAGACAAATTTAGCCTTTAAAAATTGTTCCCTATTCTAAACAAAAAATCTGTCTACATAAATTCCCCAACCCCCACTCCTTTAGGGCCATAAAGAACAAGTCTGACCCCTCTTTCTCTTCCACATGACAGTTCTCTTCATACTTTAAAACAATTGAATCTTCTCTAAGTAAATATTATGAGTCCCCACTTTTTGAGTCATTTCAGTCACATATTATACAAATACAGTAAAGAATTTTCTATATCTTTCTTAAAGTGTGGTGAGCCTAAATGAACGCAACATTCTTCATACTATCTGATCAGGATCAAGAATGAGCAGACCATTGGTGCCTGCTTTTAAGTCAGGTATACATCCATTAATGAACCCCAAAACTACAGTTGCTTTTGGGGAAGATCACAGCATGATGCTGACTTTCAATGAGCTCAAAGGTAACTAAAAGCTCTCCTACTTGGGTTGTCTCCCATATTATTGTAGGGTACTTGGTTTTTAGGACCCAAGTGTAGGAACTTATATTTTGTCACTATTAGCTGGATTTTCTTAGAGTCCAGTAACCACTACAGTTCATGGAGATCCTTTTGGGTCCTGACTTGACATATAAAATATTTTATGTCCTTCCTAGATTTACATCATTTTTAATTATAATGAGATTAGTCACTATGTGATTACTATTAAAATTTAATTATAATAATTACTGTAAAAATAAATTAGAAAGTGATTTATGTTAAGAGATAAATCATCAAAGATAATAAAATGTGGAATTATAAAAATGACTGAAAAAGATATAGGTATATATGGAGAGAGGCAAAGAAAGAGATAGAACATGTCAAAGAGAGAATCATAAAGTAAGCAATTGATAAAACACAGAAGAACAGGAATTTTACCTATGTATTAAAAGTGACGACTCCAGAGAGACACAGGCATAATTTCACCTGCATTCTAATGCTTTAATAACAAGAGCTATTTTACCTGATTTTATTTGATAAGATATTGGGACATGCCATTCAAAGTTGTTGTGTTTGAGCTACAATAAATAAGGTCTTAAATCTGCTGCTTAAAATTTTTAGTGATTTCTCTATCACCTAAAGAGAGAATACGTAGTATGGCAGATGATACTCTGTACATATGGCCTAGGTCTTAACATTTTGTCACCCTTCTCTGCTTGGAGAAATCTAATTATATATATATATTTTAAGAAGTGGCTTGTAGTTCCTAGAAGTCATCATGCTTCGTTTGCCTCCACACTTTTGCACATGTTGTTCCCTTTGCCTGGGTACCCTTCCTTCCCTCCCTTGACAAAGCCTTTGCTAAGACTTAGTTAAGGCATGATTTACTTCCGAAATGACTATGTTGCCCCCCCTCAACCTCTTTATTTGCCATGTGTATCTATTTTGTGTGTACGTCAGACAAACGACATCTTTTATTACTTCTTTGCCTCGCTTTATAAGCTCCTGCAGGGAGGCTGACAGAGGAGTGTTTGCCATATATAATAGATGCTCAATCAATGTGTGTTGAATGAATGAATGAAGAAAGGAACATAGAATATCCAGTCTTGGAATCAAGTTATTTTGTTAGTTAGAACTCTTCGGTTGCCAGTGTGAAACACCAACTCAAGTTAGTGTAAGCATAAAAAAGTGAGAAGGGTGGAGATTTGCAAAGTTAGAGGACTGTCTCTCAGAGAACCCAAGAAAAGGAGGGAACCAGATCCTGAGAAGGTCTGAGACCAGGAACTAAAAAGACATTTTCATTCTCTTTTATTTCTACTTTTTTCAGATCAGCTGCTTTGTTCTTCTTTCTCACTACAAAATAGCTTTTCTCTTCCCCATAACAGCTCTTGCATTTATACCTTAGAGTTCCAGCTGTGGTGACTGGCTCATAATCTTTCTATTCCAATTCCAAATGCCCGAGAAAGAAATGTGATTGACCCAGGTTGAATCAGGTGTCACCCATTGTCTAATCCGTCAAGAATAAAAAGGAAAATGTAGCACGGTATAAATATGGCTGCTGTGTGTGGTCCACCCCTGTGTATTAAGACAGGTGAGGGCATCCTCGGAAGAGGGGCAGTGGCTCCAGAACTGAGTGGACACCCAAGTGTGATCTATTACTGACTATCAAACCTGCCAAAGAATGCAGGGAACTGCTGCAAGAAGGGAAATTGTGGTAAACAAACTTGGATTTTTAAGAAAGTTTTTTGGGAATTTTATGTTGAAATAACAACAAAAGTGGTCTTTTCTTTTTTTTTTCCTTCTTCTTTTCTTTTTTTATCATGGGTGGTCTAGGGCAGACCTATCTTGAATATCCACTCTTTAACTCAGATAACTAAGAATTATGTGTAGAGGAGTACAGAGTACCAAGGTATGTGTGAGTGGGAAGAGCATCTTAGAATGAAACTTTGTAGTTTATCTTTTGAAAATCTGCATTTGGTGTCTACTAAAGATTTGTTCTGAATTTTTCCATAATGTTTTACAATACAAAAGACCCAACTAATTTTTTGTAGTATCTTTGAAGAACAGTGAACAATTGATTTTACTAGAGCATGGAGCACATGGAGTGTCATAACATGAAAGTTCCAAAGATAGTCTAGGCAGATACAACGTAGGTGAAGATGGAACATGTAGAAACGGTAGCCCGGCAACCAGTGTTATTCTCCACATTTGTCTCCTCCCTGTCTCTGAACTTTAGTCTTTAGTTTATTTGCAAGAAATTAGGAAGTGCTGAAAA
This sequence comes from Avahi laniger, assembly GCA_963575035.1. Classification (NCBI taxonomy): domain Eukaryota; kingdom Metazoa; phylum Chordata; class Mammalia; order Primates; family Indriidae; genus Avahi; species Avahi laniger. Next base: position 195 of record CAUYSK010067838.1, on the reverse strand, counting down.
TTATTAATTGGGAAATGGCCTGATTAAAACTGTGTTTTAAGATAGCTATGGCAATGATATAAAGAATGAGTAACATCGAGAGATTATGAGTTAGGAGGCTATTGTATTTGGACAGAAGATGATTTTTAAAAAAACCAAAAACTTTCCACTACACAGTAGCAGAAGAAACAGCAGTAAAGGAATGACTGTGGTATA